>DWUN01003606.1:0-11822 GCA_018249975.1 Passova gellias
TTAAAAATTGTTTTGTACCATTAAGAAATATAAATAGGCATTTTTAAATTGCCCCCCTGTGGAACGTAGGCCCCACGTTGGGAAACACTGGACTAGATTATGTAAACTATATAGAAAATTATTAACTTCTAATAAACGACAAATAAATCTGCGTAATACATATTCATAAGCAATGTCATTTCATACCTGTATAGGTACCTGAAGGTGTCCAAGCAAATGGTTCGCTGTCGTCTCAGACACAGACCAAACAAATGTGCTTATCGCACAAATGTTTGTAGGTGGCAATCGAACCTACGACCTCACGTTTTCCAGTTAGGGTCTCAAATCACTCGACCACGAGACTAGTCAAAGTGTAAGTTCAGTTGCTAAGTATCGCTTGCAGCGTTTGATTGACAACAACAACAACAACAACAATGTCGCGCTGACATAAAGCAGCGGCTGTAGATCGAGATACCAGAACAATGTTTGCGAATAATAATATATTCATCAGCGCTAACGATATCTCCGGCCCGTGATATAACGAGCTTTTGAACTTGCCCGGCGACAGCTACACCCACCCCTTCGAGCGGACCTCCTGAATGCGACCTTATTAGGCACAAGGAAAGTTGTCTCGAAACTTTGTATCACACAAATGCTATATGGAATTTGTAATATTTTCGTTACCTTAATTCATAAATATTCAAAATTTGTGTTTTCATTTATTGATCGACTTCAAAAAGGAGGAGGTACTCAATTCGTCTATTTTCTTTTTTTAATTTCATGTTACACTAGTCAAACGTAATGAAAAAATTAAACCACAATCTCTTACTAATATCAATACAAAATGTTCGTTAATGATGAGAAAATTTAAGTGGAATAAAGTATACAAATTATGAAGCATAGGGCACCTATCAATCGTAACAGTTATTTAATAACAGTCAAAGTAGTCAACGGTATATATTCAGAGGTAACTTAATGTCCCAGGAGTTCATTCGGGACGCATTAAGCGCGTTCACGTCGTAAAACTCTACAGACGAGCACGGAGCCTTAGGTTAAGTGGTTGCACAATCTGCTAGTATCGTCGTCAATAGCGCGCTATCACGGTACCCACCATCGTCGACGTAGACGAATGGCGTCCGAGGATCAGCTAAAAACATTTCCAGCCGGCGTCAAAAGGCCCTATTAACCTTGAGATACGAGGATTCAGCCGGCAATCTGCGTGAAGCGCGCAACCACACGGAACCGCGGCGCAAATTTACATTCACGGAATCCTCAGATACGGTGCGAGGTTATCTGGTGGCCCCTTTGCGACGTAAAGAATAGCCTCGCATTGCAACGGTGCCCGGCTCGGAGATACGGGGCTGCGCGCTTCTGCTACAACGGACGCAACGTCTATTCAATATCGGGAATGCTTTCTATTATTACGTCTTTATCGTTTGTGCTTCCGCGTGCGAACGCGAATAGCGCCGGATGGAGGCGGAGGTTGATGTCAACTCGATTAGAACGGGTCCCGTTGATTCGCTTAGCCACGGATGTCTCGATGTCGCGACGCACCGGCTGATTGCGTATCGCTGCTACTAAACAATGGCGTGGAGAATACAGCTCACGGTCGCGACGGCGGGAAGTGAGAAATCTTTGTTCGTGTGACAGTGCGATATTCATTTTATCGTAACGATCGCGCGAACGGACGCAACGCTCGCATTTCGTCCGATGTCACGGTGACATCGCGGATGTTACGGTGACATCGCGGATGTTACAGTGACAACGCTTCGACATGTCCGTGACACAGTGGAACAGCGTTGAACCGTTCACCGGGTGGATTTATACGGAATTGTGACCCGTTGTATTGTAGGGTTAATAAATTTAATTTTACACGGCCTCGTCGCCGCGGCACGGCGGATCGCATATTCATATCGTATACGTTACTAATACACCGCGATGTTATTGTGCGCGGCCCGTCTCGGGACCGGCGCGTAGAGCGCACCGATCCGGCTTTCGAGTGTCAATAAAAACACGGTGCATTTGAATTTCAAATACCGCCTCCGATATATAATGGTTACTTTTACGAGAGTTTTATTTGTCTGTAAACGGTGTTAAGTTTAATGCGTCGCGGTTGGGTGACATCCCGTTGTGGTGGGTGCCAAGTCACCGTTCGAGAGAAACGGTGACGCTTTGTTAGTATTATTGTAATTTTGTGTGAAACGCTTGAGAATTTTGTAATAGTCGAATATTTTTAAAAGTCGACCGAGATTCGATCTAGTCTATTTATTAAAGATCTTCGAATATCATATATTACACACTTCCGAAGTGTACTTTGTTTTAATACCATACCATTTGGCAAATAGTTGTCCTGCATGGGAATTGAGCCCACGACCTCCGCTTTAGCAGTCTGAGGCTCTAACTACTTAACAACTAGGCTAGTCACTACGACTTGGATATCATGCAGAAAAAACAAAAAGCGAAAATATTCAAAAAGCTCGCTCTGATGTTAATAAAACATTTTCATAGACACAAAACAAATTGACATCAAAACAGAATCGGCAAATTATAGGAGTATATCAGCGAAGTGTGACATTTGTGACAAACAATGAAGGACAATTACCGTGAACACTAATACATTCAGAACAATGGGACACGAGCCAGTGACAAGAGATCATGTCTCCGCACGTACAGCGTCATTTGATACACTCTTCGGGTTCGGCTTGCGAGCTTTCGCGATAATAGCCGAAGAGTATTTGCGTATATTTGCATGGACATTGAACGTGCATTAATTATTGTCTTCCAAATGGGTCTCGATTGCACTTTGTTTTAGAGAAAATAAAATTGTGAGCTGTCACGGGACGCCTGGCAGATGAAAACATCGAGTTAAAAAAAAAACTTAAAATCATTTTTCTTTGTAATAAACATTTATTTTAATTTCATTTAATCAGTGGCTTGTATATTACTATTAGACTATTTCACGCGGACGAAGTCGCGGGCAAAAGCTAGTACAAGATAAAAATATCAGAACGTGGGTAGAAACAATATTAACGTCAGTCAAACTATCGACGGACAGTCGATGCGTTGTTTTAATAAATTTAAAAAATAAACACCGCGGGACGTTCTTTATGGGGTATATATTTTAAAAACATCTTTCAAAACAAAGACCACTTTGCCACGATCGTGGTACAAATGAAACTGGTTGAATTTACGACGGCATATTACGGTCTCGTTGCGAGTCAAAGGTCGAACTCATATACGTGCGTACATATTTTAAATGTAGGACCAAAACAAACATATGCAAATGTTATCGAAGTGTCCTTTCGACTTTCACCAGGGGACCGAAACAGTGTTTCCCAACCTTATTTACGCCATGCCCCACCTTAAAATTTCTACATTTTTAATGCCCCCCATACATAATTTTTAACATTTAAAAATTGTTTTGTTCCATTAAGAAATATAAATAGGCATTTTTAAATTGCCCCCCAGTGGGGCGTGGGCCCCACGTTGGGAAACACTGGACCAAAACGATCACATAGAACAGACCAAACACATAACTTTACGTGCATTTTTCATTGCTTGACATAATGCAAATTGACTAGCGTCTCGTCTAGTTAGAGATGCTGGTTGTTAAACCAAGAGTCGTAGGTTCCATTTTGGTTTCGAAACAATTGTGGGTGCCACAAAATCATCTATATAAGTATTATGTAGTATGTATGTTTATCGATTCTTTATTATCTGTCCTCATTATTATTAAACTTTACGTCTACGAGACGCGCGAGCAAAGCCGCTGGCAAAAGTTAGTCTCGCTATGAAATTACCGAGCTTTATTTCACATACGAGAGTTACGCCTTAACACGAGCGCCTATTACCTTAACCGCGCGCCATAAATCTCGCACAGAACTAGGTTAAGAAGAAAAATGTAGCCAACGAGGTTGCAGCCTCGAAAGTTGGCTTTAAGCCGATAATTCTGCTCAAGAGTTCAATTAAAACCATATTTATTGTATGGATGTCTCAATTAGTGTGACGCGCATGTCTCACTGTCGACGGTGAAGCGATATTATTGAAAGTAGGAAAGAAACAAAGACCGAAAAAAATAAAAAAGAATTATCTAATTCGGATACTTATAACATGCAAAACAGTTACACATAATGTAACAGAACTAGAAGCTAAAGCTAGCTATATCAGAGCTCGAGGATACATAAAGTCATAATAATAATAATAATAATAATAAATGAATCTTCTCTTTATTCCAAATCAACGAAAGCTTTTATCGGTAACTTAAGTAAGCTAGTAAATTTTTGACACTTTTTTGAGGCACGCTACTGTCAAACCTGCATGTCAACGCTGCTGGTGACGGTACAAAACGTCAAATACTTTGAATTTTACATATATACGCTAAATTCCGGCTGTTCAATAGCGATAGTGTTGTAATTCAGTCTGTCATTTAGAGGCTCTTGCTTCAAATCCTGGCACGCTCGCTACATGGTGGTGATGAGGAAAACATCGCGAGAAAAACTGATCACCTTACGTTATAAAAATTATGCTTCTGAAGTGTACGAAGTCTGCCAATCCGCACTCGACCAGCGTGGTAGGCTACATCCGTTAACGAAATAAGGGTTATACGTTTACTGTGGATTTGTTTCATCTTTTGTCGCTACGACCATAGCCTCGCTTGCGATAAGACAAGTGCTTTGCGAAGTCTTAATTGTATTGTACCGCGAAATTACAAGGCGTTCTGATTTATGCGACATAATGCGACTATTGAACGGGGAGTGTTTTTACGATTTCCTCAATTGATGGGTTTTATTTTATTTCGCGCTGCATTTATGAAAAGTACCCTCGTACGTAATGATTTATCTACACTGGCTGAAATGTTTTGACGCCTTTAAGCTTTTACGTTGTTAAGTTTTATTTGAACTTGCCTTGTTAGTTCCTTAGTATGTGAGGGTAACATTTTGCAACTGAATTGTAAACGGGTTATCCCCAACCGGTTGGGGTGAAATTTTGCATACACGTTTGAGTTGGATGACAATGCTTGATTAGTTTAGTGACGTCATCCTAAATCCAAAATGGCGCACAAAATAAAGGCTTATTTTTAAAATGTTTTTGTCGCTAAATCATTAAAATTTAATATGACACAATCTACCACTACTGCCTATCAGAGGTCGGCTGCAGATGTCCATGGACGGCAGCGGCCACCGGTGACTGCCAGCTCGTTCGCTACTATTCTAACATTTAAAAAAAAGCCATATCAACCTCAGTATTCAAGTAGCCTGTATATTTAGAGTTAAGCCTTTTATTTTACCCTAACAATGGTAGCGTCCCCATTACGAGTCAATACGAAGAAAGTCAGCGGACGACACGACAAAATGGTCGTGTGGATGCATCGACACGTAGATACCGACCAGCCCGTCGCAAGTTTACGACTCCACTATGCAATTCTGAGATATAACAGAATCTTTACGATCGTGTTGCGATTGAGCCGCTACCAGCGCCGTTAGCTCGGCAATAACAATGCAATGTTGATACTTGAATTAAGTGATCAGATTACAACAGGAAGTAATAGCTATGGAATTTTACAGGGTAAAAGGTAAGTGGCCAACGGTTTAATGCTGGTGTCGTTCTAACCAGGAATCGTCTTTAAAATGTGCGTTGGGGCTAAAATCTCTGGACAAATCACGCGGTTCTTTCACCGGTGTTACCGATAAATCCGGTCGTGGGTTCGATTCCCGGCACGAAATTTGTATGATTAGCATATGTTTTTGTTCTGTGTGAGTGTGTGATTAGAGTATAAGTATTATATATTTTGTATTCACGTATGTTTATCAGTCGTCCGGTTAGCAATATACCTACAGGCATTTAATTGCTTAATTTGTAATCAGGTAACCGGGTATGGAATACGCGGGTATACCGGCAGTAACGGCGATCTCGTTCAAAGCCGATATAAGCATAAGCGGCGCTGACTAAAAATAATTGTTGGTCTAAAATCGCTTCTAACATTGGACCGGAACAACTACACGTCCATTTATTGACATCATAACAAAATATGTCTCATCACACTAATCGAAATAACGATGAATAATAAAATTTAATTAGTAAACATAATAAAACTTGTCGTCTCCCAAAACGATTCCCAATATACATAACTCAATTATTTGATAGCTTAATAAGCGTTACATAATACTGTTGGTACGAAGCCGCTCGTCTCCGCCTACGGATTGTCTATGGATGTCTGTTTATGCGCAACGCGGGAATGCGGCGTGACCATTATTGAGGTGATTGTTTATGGTTTAGAAAAAATCTATCAACCGAATTAGGTACTATCATGGGTCTCCGGATGCTATTATTTTCATATATGGAACTCTATGTTCAGTTTATTACATCGTTTTGCTTTTGAAAACATTTCATGACTTATGTCAATATCATCTTGTCAGAATGACAAGTAGGAACCCCGCTCATGTGTCAAATATCTACAGAGGAGCCTCCTTTAAGGAAAGTCCGCTGACAGTCAATCACATATCAATCAATAGAGAATAGTAGGGGACTTCCTTGTATGGAAAGCTTTTACAAGCTTGTAGACCATTCTGCGCTTATAACAAATATATACCTTTATGTACCCTTATCTACCGTTATTTGCTATTAATACTAAATAGAGTTAGCTGGGCGAATCACTTCGCTTGTATAAGCACGATATTTCTTAAAAAATTTTCGTAACTAACGAGGATTTTCCAAAAAATGTTTTTTTTTACCTCATTAACCGCCAAGACTCATCATTCTATTACAGTCTCCAATACATAACACTAGATGGCTGATAGGTATTGTGAATTAGCAAACTTCTATTTTTCTGTGCTACGTTTGTCGAAACCACGAATATGCTGCGTAAAGCTGGAGATTCTCTATCCCGTTTACTCTATAGGGGCGCACGGGAGGAACACCTCGAGGGCTGTGATGGTAACGGTGATTGACCTCGAGTCCACCTCAAGCCTCAATTCCAGGTTTTGGGGAAATTAAATTCTCCTACGACGCCGTGCTCTCTAGAAGATTGCTCATCATCTCCCTCTCACTCTCCGGGGCATCCTTCTGCAACCATCACGTTTTCGCAGAAGGAATCTTTTGCATGCCACGAACCTGCGTTCCCAACTATTGTCTTGACCTGGAAGCGACATACCAGCTGCGGCGAATCAGCAAACCATAGCAGTTTCTAGTGTACATATATTTTTTAAAGCCTTGCAATTACAGTTAACACAACAGTGCAGTGGACATTAAATGATTCAATATGAAACTGGGCAGTTTCCTAACGGTTCCCGACATCGGGCACCTTGTCACGATACGAAGTGAAAGTGCTTGTAAATTTTACGTTATCTATTGCGTTACGAACAGATAAATTTGTCAACAACAAAAATAACAAGCGGGTAAACGCTGCGGATTGTACGTTAATAATGTTGTGTTCAGGGTGAACGCACATCATGTGGAACCGGTTACGTTGGATATAATTTGAAAAAGATTTAAAAAAAAATACATACATACATAACATCACGCCAGATTCCTAATGGGATAGGCAGAAAGTGCCGAGTATCAAATATCTCTGTCCTTGCAAACCTGACGCGCTTCGTTTACATTTATCACTCTCCTCATGCATACACGCCGGTTTCGGTGACTTTTGACTCCTCCTTCAACCAGTATCTGACCTATTCGTTCAAGATATGACAGTCTAAGTGTTCCTCAGCGCTTACATCCATCGACGCTCTTTAAAAAAATGTTTTTTTAATTCGCTACAAATTGTATTGTCATGGCAACCGAACGTGTCAGCTCGGATGCCGCTTTTTCAGTGAAGTTGTGTGTAAATAATGATTGTAAAATTAGAGGACATACATAGAAGCGAATAAAAGCTGTTTAAAACAGGAGTACAATTATTAAAATACATGCGTAGAAGCATCTGATTGTGAACGGGATATAAAGTTGGAACACACCGAGTGCAAACGGCACTTGGTTGGATAAACGCTAGTGGTAAATTTCCACTGGCGTTACCTTGATTTGGAGAGGAAGCTAAGCGGTCAACCGACCGCTCTTGTTATCAATAAACCTCAGCTGGGGCCTTAAAAGCGGTTTAAAAACATCCAACAGGCGGATTGTCTCAATTAATATGCAGTGGAGCAGCGTGGTGTTATACTTCAGGTCTCCCGCGAAGTAGGTACTAGTGATCAGCAGTTGCAAATGATTGCAGACAAGTAACTTTAGTTTTTTTCAATGTCAACAATTGGGCACTTCACCCTATTACCAAACATCAGTCGCCAAAACTTTCACTAGTTATGTTTAGTGTCGCGAGCGTTACCGTGCCCTATCTCGGCTGTTCTATGTTAATACCCGCAGTGAACATGTGGGTACTTGGATATTTAATAGACAGCGCTGAGTCTTCGAACTGACTTGAATATCGTAATTTTTTCGGATTACTTTAGCTGTACGTTCTATAATTCTTATTATATGGATACACGTGGTCACGCCTTCACCCATTGTACGTCAAATAGTCTAAATCTAAGAATTGTCTGTAAAAAACTACATACATTTATTATCGTCGGGCTGCGCTTTTAAAAATAGTTATAAATATTAATCATTATTTCATATCGTCAAGTACTAAAATAAAATAGTGTCGATACAAATATACACTTAACTTATCCATTAATCCATTAAGTTATAACTTGAACTCAATTATCGAGATAAAGTCATCGCGTCGCGCGCACGCGTGGCTGCGAAGGACTATATCCACAACAATAACAATATAAATAAGTTAAGGGCTGCTGCGTGTTGATCGTACAGTGCTTTTTATTATTTTATTATAATATGTAAATAGGCGTACGATGATACGGGTAACCATGAACCACGCCGTTAATAGGCTTTCGAATGGACTTGTGACTCTTAAAGTTATGCCTCACTAAATATAATAATATTTTGGTACAATTCTAATTCAAATTGTGTTATTCACTATAAGGTACATACACTCAATGAAGGTCATGTTTTAGTCATCTTACTTCGACTTTGTGCGCCCTTTAGGCTGCAGTAGACCTGGAGAAAAAAAACTCCCAGCACTCTTTTAAATAACAAAAGATATGAATGAAAGATGTGTTATTATGGTGAGCATACTATGTGAAATACATTCTTTATATAAACAATTTTATACTCAGACGCGAGCTGCTGATCCCACAAATATTTGTACAGCCTGAGAATCGAACCCACAGCCCAAAGGAAGAACCTGCCTCGTATCGAAAGACAAACACGACGGCCATATTAGGTGAATAGATAGATAATACTGAGAAGTCCAATTTTTTTAAATGGTTTCCATTAATTTTGTAGTTAGAACAATATCTCACTATTTCATTATTATTGCTTTGGTTTCCGACCAGATCTTGTGTGGTCCGCGCCGCCCACTCCTCGCGAAACTTATGAATAATTAACATTTACAGCTTATTTGACGATATTTATAGATCTCGTTTGCATTTAGTAAAAGAGTCGCAAATTTTTAAAGCACCTTTGTTTTCTGTATTCTTTGCCATTTCGATTGCAAGATGATTTTTGGGATAGTCCACACATTGTCCATGTTCTACCAGCAGTCGTGTGATATACTGATGCCCAAAAAAATTGTACATACTGTTTCGAAACAGTATTCCTTTTTTTAGTGTTTTATCAATTTTCTTTATATTATCTCCAATATCAATTTCGCAATAAGTGAGTAATTTTTTCTATAAACGCAGACATCAAATTATTGTAATGGCTTTTGTTGTACAAAAAAATTATAAACATTAATGACACTGGCAATAAAAGCGGACAAAAAAAAAAAGAAAAATTTAAAACATGACGATTAAACCGTACAAATGACTTCGGCGAAAAGTATAATTGGACACACAAATTAACTTCAAGTTCGATCAGCGTTATTATTGAACACATTATAATAGAATGAACATAATTAAAATCGTAGCATACATCAAAAGAATTCCACCATCGTTAGTTAATCGGAGGCGTGGTGTTAGAATGCGCGGGAAACACGTCATTTCCAATGAGATGGCAATTAGTGTTAGAATATATGGAACATTTCATATGTCGAAACGTTTATCAAGTTACGACATTGGGGAATGTTGGAGAATTAGGTACAAAGTAAACTTTTCTAATTGCTTAATGAGATACGGGTGGAAATACATATGTAGGTAAGCACAAGTATATCTACATAGAAATATTTTTATAGATAAAAGTTTGATAGTTCACAGTCCTTAGTTTAAGTGATACTGGAAAAGATATGGGTTATAAATGAATGGCGGTGGCAGCTACTGGCAACATTTCCTAAGAAATTCTACGGGTTAATAATCCAGGGAACAAGTGCTATCATCACAAGGGAACAAGGGATGATATGACAATTCTCAATGAAGGCATCTTGCGAAGGCTTTGATCAAACTAACCTATAGCGACACGCCGTCTTTACCCGCCCGAAGATATTAACGTTATGATGCAAAATCTTTGGAGAAGTTACGAGATGAATCGAAAAACCACAATCCAATTAGATTTGATTGATGGTAGATAAATGACTCAATGCCACTGAGCGCGAAACCTTTTTTCTTGCGTTACCAATTACCATAGACAGCTTTGCGGTGTGTGTGATTTATTAAGTTGTCTAAAGCTTTACTAGCTTCTGATACTGTAGAATTTTAATTTGCAAGATATTCGCCTTTCGAAAGTTTAACTTCAAATCTTACCGGAGACAACGGTTTATGTCGCTATCTGTGGTCTTAAATTAACCAATTTATAAGATTGTTGTTGTGCCTTGCGATTACGCTTCAAACTTTCTCTTAATACTAATTCAGATAACTGTGACAATACTGTTTCATTTGTTAATTTTCCAAATTATCTTTATTCTAATATACGAGTCTATATAGTCGAAGGTGCTATTAAGGTTGTTAGCTGAAACTGCTTAAACTTGACACCCTATTACGCTATTAATTTATTGCTACTCCCTTATTATCGCTACTTATACAGATAATTTTTAGTAAAGTGCATTTATTTCAATCAACAGTCCCTTCACATTCAATGCGTGTCATTCTAAAGGAGTATTACTTCTTCTTTTACTACTATATCTATTTTGATTTGACTCTTTAATATTATCAAAATGTATTTAGACACTAGCCTAAATAACTGTCGTCTAAGGTTAGTCACAGACGCATATCAATTAGTCTAGCTTTGCGTCTATCTTTAATTTCCTTCCGAGGATGCGTAAAAGAAAAACACAACGGTAAACCTCGCCTCGATTTGAGTGATATTGTTTGCACGACAATATGTCTTGATTTGCCACAATCTGTTATGATAGTAATAAGCTCGAGAAAGCTTAAGATGATTCATGCGCATTAAGACAAGTGTCTTCTTCAGGGATGTCCGAAGATTTGTTTAACGGAACTAAACTGCTTTTGCGCCAACATCAAATCTTTATGCGCTACCGTACTAAATAATAATGTAAAGAAACTTTTACATAAGATTCTCCATATGTCTGGTTTAACTTTGGTGGATTTAATATTTAAATAAAGAGGAACATTTTAAAATTGCCATCAATGGAATCTAGATTATGTTGAAAATGGAGATACGATGAGATTGAGAAACAAGGAATTTGGTTTGTTTTCTTAGCTACGACCTTTATGAAGGCATAAGAGTGTAACTAGCATTATTACATATTATATAAACAAAAAATAACCATTGAGAGCATAGATCATGATATTATGATCATGATCTATGCTCTCAATGGTTATTTTATCTTCATCATTACATAGTATAAAACAAAGTCGCTTTCTCTGTCATTGTCTGTCATGTCCCCTTGTTCCCTTAAATCT
>DWUN01003607.1:0-11822 GCA_018249975.1 Passova gellias
CGAGTGTGGTACTATTTCTTTACTCTCTATAGTTTCCAACGAGTATCGTACTGTCTCTTTACTCTCCATTCACGAAGAGAGAGCCGCACTCAGCGCGAGAGAATGATCAGGTTGCATCCGCGATCTCTTATTTACTTCACAGTCTTAAAACACGCTGTGTATAGTCTCGGTGCTTGCTAAATTTGGGCCCGTTGTCTACGTGGGTACCTATTCGCATAATCGGATTTCCAACAACCTGTCTGTACGCGAAATCCTCTTAAACAATACCCGCGCGTTGTCGCCTCTATTGTGCACGTAATAAGGCTCAATATACTGTAACAGGATTTCACTCTGTTGCCGTCTCCGACGTAGTGACTGTTATATATATAAGACTTTACATACTGCAGTGTAGAGTTTGATTTTATTCGTGCAACTTGCTTTTTTGTCAAACAAGTTGACAGGTTTTTTTAAATCTTTTTATTGTTAGGAAAATAATCTTCTCTACTATTATAATTTTTTTGTATTCTGAATTTCATATAAAATGTTTTTTTTCAGATTTTATATGTATCGTCAAAGGTGCTCGAAATGTATTTTTAATTATTTCTTTATTATCACATGCCTTTGTTTTTTATCTTTTCTTATTAAGAAAACTAAAATGTTTTCTTTTCTTTTCTTTCAGGTAAGTTTCGGGAATGTTTGATCTCCATTGCACGCCTTCAGTGAACAATTATCGAGGAATTTTTGAATTCCCTAGCGTAAGTACCGATTCAATGAGTATTACTTAATCCGAAAATGGTCAATTGAATTTGCAAACATTGATTTGTTACTAAAGTGACAATAGTTGTAATAAACATATATCGAATCGATGGTTAATGTCCTCCTTCACTGGATCTATTAATATTCTACGGCTGCTAGGTTGCAATTTGTTAACTAATCGAGGAAAGCTTTTACGTCTTACATGATCCTTGCTGCTTACGTTAAGATATAAGTTGGAAGTTTTGATCTGCACTAAAAGCCTTCCCAGCTACCTATAACAAATATTACAATCTTTACGTGGTCAGAAATATACAGAAGAATTTTTGAAAATTGGTCAATAATTCGGATAGAGAAAGAAACCTTGCACGTTAACTAAAAGGTGTTTTATTATTACCACTATTTCTTATTTAATGATTTAGTATACTTTAAAAGCTACCAATGAAATTTACCCTACTGTATTTATTATTAAAATGTCACCGTTACAGACCAACGATAGCCGGTGGCGCCCTTGCTATTTTATTAAGTTAGTGGATTAATAAAAAAAGAGAGAAACTAGAGATTATATAAACGAGCGGCAAAAAAGGAAACACTCGATCTAAAAATATCCACAATAGGTAAGCAATTAAATCGATGATCGGCCCAAAAAATACGACTATTAATCAGGGACCCGATTAAATTGTGACATCGGCGCCGTCGTGGACGCCCGATTAATTATCCACGAAGATTTTTAACGCGCGGCGGGACCCTCCTCCGCTTTGTCCTCGATCAGTAGAAACGAACAGCGTTTGACGGGTTTCTTTTTACCATACTTCTTCCTTTTCTTTCTTTTCATTCTCTATCGGCACGTCCCTTCGCTAGATATGACGTATTACTTACGCCAATAATATCGCCATATTTACCGAGGTACTTCCGTGTAATGTGCGTCAATTTTCAATTAAAAGATTTATATATATTATATTTTCACATTTACGACATATATTTATAATATTAAAGTGTCGTAAATTGCTTAACCGATACATCTTTTCAGTTACGCCAACTCTTCGAAGTCATAAGCGGATCATGTAACATTTAATAATTAGATATTGACATGAATACGAGTATTGAAATGACTTATTTATAGAAACCAATTTCAAAACGTTAATAAAAGAAATTAACCTTTGATCTATCGAATAATCTCCCCTCTAACCGCGTGCTTCCGGGTGAGGAGTAATTTCCGGTCGCATCGCCACCACTCGTTGCGCAGCCTCCGCTCGCTACCGACGCTATTTCTGCTCGCGAAACGACTTACAAAGTTAGTTAGTTAGTTAGTTAGTTAGTTAGTTAGTTACTTAGTTAGTTATGAAATATTTTTGTACGATACGTTTGACTATTTTATTTTACTCTCGTCAATCGAACATTCAAAAATACAACAATCTCGCTTGACGTTTTGACGCTTTGCATTGTAGTTGATAATTATACGAACGCCCATTACGTGATCGTAGCCCGAACTGTTAAATTCACGGAAAGCTCGTAAACCTATCGCTATTCTGTTGTTGTTTGAAACTATTTGGGTTATTCAGTTAATATGATATTGTTATTATTTCTTCTTAGTGATCACGCGTTTGGGCGTGATATCGCCTATAGGATATAGTACAATTTCTTAGCAAACACTTGCTCATTGTAACTCCGTAGCGTATGTAAAAATCATAATGTTGTCTAGTATTCCTTGCTTAAATTAACTAGTCTACCTGCGTTCGAAGCTTCGAACCCTTGCCTAGATGCCGAAAAATCGAAAAAATGATTACAACCCTCAGCTGTGATAGTTGAGACTTCACCTCTCCTAAACCTACTCGCCTCGCTAAAAACATTAGTGGTTTTGCATCGATGTATTTGGAATGTATTGATAGACGCACTGAAACACAACACTGTCAAACTTTCCATTATCATCATCATTCATCGTCGTCACCGTTAATGTTATCATTATCATCAACAGAAATCTATACAATTGCAATGTTGGAGGTAACGATTCCATCTCCGCGGTACTAATCCTTTAACTTATCTCACCTATTATTACTCTCGCTATGTGGAATGTTTTTACGTCGTTGTCTGTTGTCTGTGCCGTTTCTAATTGGCGTAATAAATTCTGCGTCAATAATAATAATAATAATTTGTCGTTTGATTCAGGTTGCTTTTTATGGTCGCCTCGACAATTGATCCCCTCCACAGTGGCCAACGTGGACGTAAACATTTTATGTACCATAAAATCTCATGCGTACCTACACAGAGCCTATTTTATTATTGCATCTCGGCTCATATATTTTCCGCCGATATTTATAACTCTGTTAGTTTTCAACGCGTCTTATTTAGGGCGGAAATCTTGCTCGAGTTGTTGCTTTTTTTTTTTCCTTACGCTTCGTAAACTTATATTATATTCTTGTAGGCAATATTTTCACCTGTGTTCGGTTACTTGCTATAAGTGTCAGTCGCGTCTGCAAGTCGGTACGGTTGTACTGTCGATTCTATGGATCGTAAAACTACTGTGTTATGATCTCATATACCACATTCACGAGCATTTTGTTACCTCGCTGGGCACATTAACACGGTGTATCGCTCGTTAGATTAATGTCGTTAGCAACCATAGCTTTAGGCTGTAACATTGCTTTTAAAACTTCCGATTGACAACCAAATATGGCTGTGGTGAAATATAGCTATCTAAGCATCCGATTGATGGAATCGAGAAAGAAAATTAACGAAAGCATAGCAGCAACAGCATGAAAGACCATTGCGAACGTATTACAACCTCAA
This sequence comes from Passova gellias, assembly GCA_018249975.1. Taxonomy (NCBI): domain Eukaryota; kingdom Metazoa; phylum Arthropoda; class Insecta; order Lepidoptera; family Hesperiidae; genus Passova; species Passova gellias. Next base: position 3,520 of record DWUN01003607.1, read on the forward strand.
CCGTTCCATCTTAAACGTCACGTGTTCCATTAAAAAGCTAATTTGAACGCAACGTGATATAAAATGATCGCACGAAGGGAAAAGCAACGTGAATAAGTTTACGGATACCACCATAATAATTGTTGTTGTAATTATACGTGCTTTTGATGTGAATTAATGTAACGTTAATTACCATTCTAACGAATTAATTACCACGTGCCTAACTATTTATATGACTGAAGTACTTTCAATTTACGCAAGTTTTTACATGTACATCCACATAATGTAATCAGTTATAAATAAATTGACAACCACTGCAGACCGATTTGGAAGCGTTAGCAATGTAAAAAAATCTATAATTTTAGGTACCCAAGTGTGTATTTCCGCCCGTAAAACAATTTTGTATAAGCGGAAATTGCGTTAAAAATGCAACGACAATTGACTCCCCGCCGACCTCTGCATGCGACCAATTTTAAATAAAACGATTCGCATCAAATATTACAAAACGATAACGTTTGCCTCCTTTTTATTATCGGCTGTCTATCTGTCTCTTGCACGATAGTAAAATGTTACTATGATCATCCCTTTTATGACTAATATAATAAAGAAATATTACGGTCAAATTTTGTAATGCGTTCCATTTGTGCGTTTTGTATCCGCAATAAAGAAATTTGCAATCGCAGATTAGAAAACTTTGTATCGACTGTTCTAAACCAATTTGATTTACGTTTAATATATCACAAACTTGTTACTACTGTGCACGCTATTTATGAAAACAATTTCAGCGCTGTCTTAATTTGTAATACAAATGTTCATTTGGCGCCCAACGTGGTGCCATCTCGCTATATTGCTTTCGGCGGCGTTATTGCAGGTTTCGGCGACACCAAAATGAACTCCCCTTGTAATTGTATATCGAATTGAACGAGAATCGCTTCTTACGTCCGGAAATGACCCCATCCTTCCGCCGTCCGTGTTGCCACAATGTACGATTTTTACTCCGCGATCAAGATTGTTTTCGATCCAAATTCATTACCTTCTTATATACGGTACGGATAGATTTACATAATTAAGGTACTCTTATATTGGAGTACTTACTCCGTATGCTCTTTGTTTTGTGTTGTTACGCGAATTCTATTTCTGTACCTTTCGTTGTTGGAGTGTGTACCAATAAAGGCAGACAAACGTGAGTGTATTGTGCCCTGATTGTATGATATCAATTGTTTTCAATGTGCGCGCTTTTACATTTTGTTCCGTTCTCCAATCGAATGTAGCGAGATTATGTACGGGTTCCGTTTATACGATTTCGTTATAAAATTCTTATGTCTCTCTTTTCCTGTCTTATTATTTTTGCTTATCATATTTGTTCTCGATTTTTTATCTTATGATTTCGATAACATTGACAATTACGTTATTTACCAAAGCTAAAGTAATCACGTCGATAATATGATTTTCATTTAATCATAGTTTAATAGTTTCCAATGAATTTATTGAATTAAAAATCTCTGTTTCTCCTTCAGCTCAATCGTTACTTAAGTATATTGTTTCATTTTAATCCATCTTTGTTCGTATAAGCAATTCTAGGAAAATTATCAGTACTTAACCTTTGAGAACCGTTTGTAATATAATCATTGTCGCTCATATCACAATCCCTTATGCATAACTGTCTAATAATATTACGATATTAGCGATAGTGACTTAGCTAAGTTGCGAATCGCGATCGTATTAACTAACCCGGTAGCAACAGTCAGCGCAAGTTAGTTCTCTGCTTTGATAGCTCATTAGAGAGAATTATGCAATCGAATCGATCTTATGCAGGCAGATTTGTGACGTAGTGTATCGTAACTTGTTGTAGCTAGAGATATAAGCTTTGCTGCTATTTACTTAATATGTACGTGACAAGTTATTTTCGCAAACGTTGCGGGTAGTTCGGTATTTTTCATTTGAAACGTAAAAATGAAAACATTCACCTGCTCCGCCCAGTCCAACGCTTATGTCATCATAATGGAATCGAAGCATTTGGCCTCAAGTCGTTTTATTTTATTTTCTCTTTGGTTTTTTTTATTTTGTCCAATAACAAATGACAACTGACGTGTTTCGCTACATAATATTTGTCATTTCAATTCGTGGGCCTCTTTCCGTCCTTTCCGGGCTTCATATTGCTTCAGCGCCAACACGAGTGTCACGGCACGTGACTAATATGTTACGTGACTTTGGGTTTGATATTATGATTATAAGTAATGTCATTCAACTTCAAAAGATCAATTATGGCAAAAGGGTATAGAGGTAATTATGTAAATTATTTTAAACTAGCTGACCTGACAAACGTTGTTCTGCCATATGAATTATTTTTTATTGCTGCTCCTCTCCTATACATCTTAGCGTGATGTTATATGTAGCCTATAGCCTTCCTCGATAAATGAGCTATCTAACACTGAAAGAATTTTTCAAATCGGACCAATATTTTCTGAGATTAGCGCGTTCAAACAATCAAACAACCAAACAATCGAAACAAACTCTTCAGCTTTATATTATTAGCATAGATTATAGATAGATAGATATCAGCTTTGCGGTTACCATATTCAATAACATGTTCAATTGCCGAATATGAAATCGGAAGGTGTGTGGTATTGTCCCAATTATTGATATAATAGTATGATTCAACCCATTGGTGAACTTATATTTTATTTTAACTCCATATTAATGCTTGATATCAGTTACGGGCATCGCGTTGCCTAAATACAATAATAAATAGTTAGAATTGGTGTAGCACAAATCTTATTTGTTAGGTAAAATAAATATTTATTTTAATTTTAAATATCATTAAAAGTTAGGCATCAATTAAACATTGGTAAAAAAAAAAATTTGCAAAAAAAGAACAATTTCGTCTAAATGGCATTAAAAATTCAAAACTATACATATTTTTGTTACATTAGTTTATTTTTAACACTATTTTGTATATTCAATGTTCTTTTTTATCTGTTATTTGCGGAATCATGTTTAAGTATTTTTTATTTGACTTTTTACGACGTTAAGAATCCGTCCACCGTTACCTAGTCTGCTGATTTATTTTATTTATTCTATTATTTGTCCATTGTTTTTACAATGTTCAGATAATACATACTTAATACTTTTATTCTGGCATAAAATATCAAGTAAATTTAATTAAAACAATTAGTAGGTATTAAATACAATTTTAAAAAGTTATAACGAACATTTCCATAGACAAAAAGGAAGGTATCAATATTTTTTTCCTTATTACACGATTATTATGTTCACTTTTATAACTTTTATAGTTTATGGAAACAAAACACTAATTTAATAAATCGGCTCATGAGCGCTTAATATCATTATAATTTTATCAAAAAAGTGCCTACCTAAAAATTTTTTCTTGATTACGTGTATTTTTCGTTGAAAAATCCGTAATATTGTTGTGCGAATGAAACATAGATAGGCTTTTGTAGTCCTATTTTTATATTTTTCATTATGTTCGTATTATATTTTTACCTTTGCGATAATATTTGCAAATCTTATCTTTAGTACTTAACATGAAAATTATCTACTTTTTGAGGGCTGGCTTAAATATCTGTGCAGAAAATTTATTTTCAACCGAAATTTGTTTTTTTTTTGTCTTATTTTGTTGTTTGTAGATTTTATTTTTTCACGGCGAAAACGTAGTTTAGTTCTTGACCTGAAAGGCTAGGTGTCGCAGATAGCTACGTCTTGAAATCTGACGAAGAGACACACAAGTTGCACTGAAACTTGACCTTGGGTTGTTTTGTTATAAGATTTTTTGAAATTGTATTAAAACTACATATATAATGTTAAAAATTGGACTCTCGAGAAGCACTTTATTTCGAGCAATAATTGTTGATAACAAATTGGTGCCATCATAGTAAAGTATACTTTTGTCTAACTCGCACAACTATTCCTTCGTTATTTCTTACCGAAAGTTCAATGTTTATATTAAAATGATCATTAAATTAGCGAAACAAATAAGTATTGTTTATAATAAAATTTACTTAATATACTTAATGTTAACTTGTATCAGCACCTATTTATTTTGATATTGTATGAGTGTTATTTAATGTATTGTAAGAAAAGACATGAAAAAGACATCTGCATATTAATTTATATTAAATGTAATTTTATAATAAAATTATTTTTTGTTTTCTTTGTTCCTGGTGCCCTCAATACTTTTGCGAAAAATCTGGAATATATTTAGTAATGAAGTATCGTGTACATCATTAAAACGAATTAAAAAAAAAACTTGGGTTTGAAAAGATGTAATTGTCTTTTTGCATGAAAACCATTATTTCGTTTTATGCTTCCTAATACTTTATTATTGATAAAAGTGACTGGTTTTAACAGCAGCTATATTCCTCCAAAAAACTCGTCAAAATCATTCCAACCATTTCCAACAGTAGCTAGCCGGACAAAGGTAAATATCCGTTTTTTGTTGTACGTACCGGATATACTTTCACATGCATTACATACTAAGCTACTTCCAATTTATTGCATTAGTGTTGATTTACAAGTAATAAAACACAGTATTTTACAAGTGTACACAATTTAATCGCCTCGCAATAATTATATTTCACTTCGCTAGTAGAAATCGCATAAAAAAATCGTGAAAATCCATTAAGAAAGTTAGACAGTACAAAAATACAGTTTACAAAATCAGTTTGCTCTACTACGAAAGGACTTTTAATTCATTCAATACTTACTCAATTGACCTTACTAGGTATTTTAGCTATTTACATTTTCGTATGGAGCCCGATAGCGATATAGGCATGCTACGTTTAGTATACAAGTTGCGCAAATCATACTTTCGACAACTTTGGCGCGTAAACGTTTAAACCAATCACGGAACGCCAATTTTCCGCGGGAAAAATGTGCGATCTGTCATTGGTGGATATTTGCGCGGCGCAATGTGACAGTTTGCGTCAGTTGTCAATTCCGATACGTGAAGCGAGATAGCAATAGATGGCTCATGTCGAGGTGATAAGGTCTATAATTAATTGATGAGCGTTGAACGTTACATGCGCTACTTTCTCATTCTGCCAAGACGAATATTATCAAAATAGCTTCCATTATCTTTTCAATCACAAAAAATATATTACTATCGTTGAAAATAATATGTATTAAATACTTTGGATATTGCGTTTCAAAATCCATACGTATTTTTTATAAGGAAAATTCGTTTTCAATTTGAACGCAATATGTAAGCACAGTTGACAATCACATAACCTCAAAATTGTAAATAGACTAACAGATTATTATGTTTAAAACTTGATGTTTGTAACATTCGTGAGGACGAACTATTCCTTTAAACAGATTTTGTGAACAATAATAATTGGCATAGAAAGATGCTACAATACAACTATATTGATATTGTGCTTAATAAAATATGTTTTGTTGCGTTGAAAACTTTCGAAGAATTAAAATATACAAAGTATCAAATACATTTACGGCATCTGTGAAGACTGGCAACTCTGTCTCTCGACTACGGATCCTTCAGCAAATGATGGAAGTTTCATATATAAAATATCACTATGTAAATCGCTTTAGAAGGCATTGTGTAAGCATTTTGTAAAGGAAAAAGATAAGCAATCCAGTGCGGGTAGAGAGCCTTTTTATTTATACCTTTCTATAATCGAAGGTAATGCGCAGGCAAACGTCATATGCAATATTAGAAGAATTGTCGAAAGCGAGGCCTTAGAAAGAAGACTTAGTCGTGGACATGTTAACTCCGGTCCGTGGTGGTGAAATATTCTCAATTAAGTTTGCCAGTGGAAGTGATTTGGCCAAGATTTAAAAAATGCAGTACATATAACTATTTTAAACTTTACATGTAAAATTTTAAAAATAATCTCACAAAGCCTAAAGAATTTAAACGTGCAATATTTACCTAATTCAATATCGGGCAGAAATGTTTTTTTTTTGTTGAAACTACTATCAATTTTTTGTCATCGACAATTGACAGGTTGACAGATTTGAACATAGCACACAACTAAGAGGAAATCTCCGTATACACGAATTATTTTTTTTACATTTTTTTTTCTAGGAGATAAACACGAACTACTAAGATGTATATGCATTTTAAAAAGGTGGTAAATTAATAAAAATAGCAAAATCTTCATTTACAACTGCTCCGAACGACGCTAGACCGATGTACATAAAAATAGTTTGCGCTGCGAATAACAGATGACGCTCGAGGCCAGTAATTCGCGTGTACCCCCTTATTATATAATAATTATTTTCTTCCGTTTAGTATAAAAAAAAAATACTGTTAACACATAACAAATGCATAATTCACTCCGGTTAGTAACTATTTTGTTAAGTCACTTAACAAACTGGGTATTGATGAAAGCTCTTAAAAATTAAGTAAGCGAAAATAAATATGTTAGGTTACAATTCATTACATACGCTAATAAACTCTCGTGTTACACTAATAATAGTATTATTGTTACATATTTTTGAGGTTTTTTTTTCTCTCGTCTCTAGTCTCAATGTATTGCTATCATAACAATTTATTACCCATCGTATAACCACCGTTACCCATGCGACAGTAGCACTGGCAACACTATCAGAATTGCCAGCCGAAAAAATCTAAAACCATAAACAAAGCAAAGGTTCGAGAACAGACAAGAAATATACATTGACAGCCGTATTATAAAACAATACTCCTTTAAGATGCTTGTGAAATTTTCACATGAATTCTTTGCCGATTTGTTTTATAAAAGGCGTGTGTTATGTCAAATGTGGTTGGTTTTCAATGTGGTTGTTGTTACATGTAATACATTAAGAGGTTAAGGAGCGGACTGTTGTTGTTGCTGTTGTAGTAGTTGTTGTTGTTTAGTTGTTAGGCAGCGTCCAGATGCGAGTGTTGGCGTCCTGGCCCACGGACACCAGCGTCTGATCGTCCAGCCACGCCACGCCGGTGATCTGGCTCTGGGGGTGAGCGTCTGCGGGAAGGGTGGGACGAATCAGTGTGCTATAGCAACCGAATAGCTTTTAAATACACATACATAATATATAGATACTGTATAGTAATAATAACCGAGGACAATTCAACAAACGGCTATCCGATTGCAAATTAGGCAATCGAATGCCCAGACAGCTGATAAACGTACGTATTACATACAATATAATACTTATATAGATATTTTTATTACACACAGACATGGAACAAATAAATGTGCTCGACACACGCATGTTTGAGCCGGGCGGGAATCGAATCCACGACAAATCGCTGAACAATTTCTTCACCTAACAGATATCATCATAATATTCTCTCCGCGATGATGAAATTTCAAGCAAGTACCCTTGTGATGAGGTCTCTTGTAAATCATAAAGTGAATATCGGAGCAAAATCCAACGCAACTCACTCTTTATAATGGTGTGCTTGGCTGGCTGGTCCACGTTCCATATGATGATGGCAGTGTCGAGAGAGCCGGAGGCGATCCTCTTGGAGTCCGGGCTCCAGGCCACGCAGTTGACCCGAGCCGTATGGAAGCCCCATTCTTTATTGTGGGCCAGCTGCAAACAAAAATATCACACGTTACATTAATATGTGAGTGTCGTCGACATCGGTGGGTGTGGAGGGAGACCTAGACTATCCTATCTCGAACAAATAGGTAGACACTGGTTAGACGGGGGAGTGAAGAGTCTCCGAAACCGGCGTGTATGCATGAAGAGAGTGATGAATGTAGACGAAGCGCGTCACGTTTGCAAGGACCGAGATATTTGGCACTCGGTGCACCCTGCCTACCCCGTTAGGGACCTGGCGTGATGTTATGTATGTATGTATGTACGTACATTAATATGAAAGACCAAAACAAATCAACGTACAGGAAACCATAGCTGGCTCCATCTGTATTATTTGCAATAAACGTATCCTAGAAGATTAAAATTCTGGCCAAAGCCACTATTTCAAGCGCACAAAGTCTAGTCTAACATATGAACAAACAAACTCACATTATACTCCTCGGTGGAGTAGAGGATGAGCTTCCTGTTGGCGTCGCTGGCGACCAGGTACTTGCCGTCGGGGCTGTACTTGGTGTCGGTGACGCTGCCCAGGTGCGTCAGCTCCTTGAGCGGTGTCAGCGTCGCGTTCTCCAGAGTGTAGATGTGGACTTTGCTGTCCGAGCCTGATGAAGATATGGAATGAGATACATCATTTAATAAAACGTAGCACCACGCCTGTAATCCCCGAAGGGGTAGGCAAAGGAGTGTAGTACACCCCCGCATTTCACCAGTTACGTTTAAATCCCACAATGGAATAGGCGGTGAGCCTATTGCCATGCACCGGGCACACATCCAGA
>DWUN01003608.1:0-11820 GCA_018249975.1 Passova gellias
GATGCATTATCACTGATAATTATGGTCCTAATTGGCCTAAAATCGTCCGGTAGGTCAAAAAACCAATGACTTTTGTAAATAGTTTACAAAGAATACGTATTGTATAGTTTATGTTAGAATACTTAGCTTAGATATATACATTTCCGATAAACACATATATATACATACGTATGGCAGTCTATCAACACTTGTCAAAACTATTTATTTGCGTTGAAAGTTGAAAGCAAGCACACAACCACAGCGCGCACTTTTACTATAGACCTGTTTGCATTTTTTTGTCCGTCTTTCTATTTCCTACATATATGTACATGCACGGTTTAAATATGAACACCTAATAGAATCATCCAAGTTTGTTTATATTTAATTACAAAGAAATGACATAAAATATTCATCAATCGTTCAGATGCCTAAGAAAACGCATTATTTGTAATGAGGGTTTTCTATGTGCGATCATAAACGGTATCCGCGAAGCCGTACACTGAAGCTCCGAGGACGGCGAACGAATGGGGATGTGGGCAAATCGTATGCGACCGGGCGACGTTAGCAGCTCCGTTGTGATCGACGTGTTTTTATACACCTTTAAATGTGACGTAACGCGAGACGACGGCCGCGCGGCGTCTGCCCAACGAGCTGCGAACGTACGTACGTATTGTTACGGCTTCGTGCGCTGTGTTCATCGGGGTTCTCGCCGACGATTAGCCGAACGGAACACTATCATATATATCACAACGGTTTACAATCAAGAGTCTTCGAAACCGGCGTGTACGCTTGACGAGAGTGATGAATGTAGATGAAGCGCGTCAAGTTTGCAAGGACCGAGATATTTGGCACTCGGTGCGTTCTGCCTACCCAGTTAGGGTCCCGGCGTGATGTTCTGTATGTATTTGTGTACAACGGCCGATTTGTGTGCCCGTCGCGCAATTTTGCGAGCACGATAAAATTTGTATAATCTAAACAACTGCACATAAAAAAACTATTTTCGAACTTAAATACAAATCTTTAACTAGATAGATAGACACGTAAATAGTAAAGTAAGCAAGCGCCTGGTGCACACAAATTCACAACAAAATCACAAAAAAAAATAGACCAACAAATTTGAAATACGTAACCTACAGAACCAAGCGCAGTTAACGAAAGTGATTGTACGATTAAAATGCGTCGATTGTTTGTTGTGATGGCGGCTTATGTATGTTTGTTTGTTTACGTTTGCAGGACAATCAGAGCAGCAACGGCACGTTCATCAACAACAACCAGTGCTCGATATCTAAGGAGCAGGAGCCGCACGAAGTGTTCTCCGGGGACATTGTCCAGTTCGGCATTCCAGTAGTTGAGAATGCTGGCAATTCGGAAAAGGTAACCGCTCTGACACATGTGTGTGTTTTTTTTTTGTAAAATTAACCTAGCAAACAGCCAGACGGGCCACATGACGGTAAGTGGTCACGCCGCCTATGGACATGTACAACACCAGAGCAGATGTCCATGCGTTGCCGGTTTTGTAGGAGAGCCCCATGTCATAGCGCTGCGGGAATGCCTCAGATTATTTATTACTGTTTGCACTCGTTTTTATGTACATTTGTCGCCTCGCGTGCGTGGCATTTAAACTAGCTTTTGGTCGGTGGCTTTGCTCGCACTGAATGTGAATTTCCAAACATATTCAACAGTTTTGCTGCATGCACATAATATGTTGTTAGGATGTGGCCCACTGGTTGCAAAGTTATTTTTTATAAATAGCGTTCCATATCATTTCATATTTATCGTTCGTTATCTATTTTTTCTCTTGTCATTCCGGTACAAATCATAGCTCAGCGTCGTTCTAAACTCACAACTGCAAATAGATATTTTAATATACTTCAAGAATAAACTGGTGATTATTAAACGAGATTATTGTTTCGCATCCCACAAGTGGAATTTTGTTTTCTTGTCACTTTATTACTTTACCACTTTATTCTTGAAGTACATTAAAATATCAATTTGCAGTTGTGAGTGTGAGCAGCCAATGCCAATGGGTGGTTATATTTCAGCAACAAAAGTAACAAGGATCGTGAGGATCCCAATGACCAAAGCGGATGCTCCTTACAGTATCTATACACTGAAAACTGTTGCAAAATAACTAATCCCAACTAGATATGTTTTTTAAATGACTTATACGTTACATTGTAAAATATTTATGTCCACTAATCATAGAAATGAAATTTATATACATAATTAATTACCTTCCAATTTCCCTTAAGCGCTCCAAATATCATTTCTAAAATGAATACGTAAATATTCCGTGCCATAATTGTTCAATGGAAGGTCAGGAATTGTCATATAACATTGTAGATAAACTAACAAATGAACGTAACAAAAAACAAGGAAAACTATTTCAGAGATTATTTTTAGCGTGTGTGATTAAAACTGTCGTTAATTTTATATTAATTGCGTGACCGTGAGTTGAATAATTATACTATTATATGAATGTGTTTTTTGGTACTTTCAGAATACGTTTCCACCGGTGGTCGCGCTGCTCAAGTTGTTTCACCCCGATGGCAAAGAGGCGAAGCTTTGCTTCAATCCCACTATGACTACGCCGCTGCATCTCAAAGAGTTGTACCAGCTCAACAACTATGTGCAGGTGAGTTGTCATTCCTTTAGGTTATCTCCACGCCATCGCCCACGGGGTCACGTGTTGATGATGGACATTATAAACAAATGGATGATATGTATGTACACGGTAATGAATGCAGGAGGCGATACAGCGCGAGGCGTCGCTGGAGTGGCGGTTGGGCACGCTGCGCGAGAGCGTGGAGCGCGCGCGGGCCGAGGCGCAGGCGGCGTGGGAGCTGTTCGTGGGCGAGCAGCGGCTGCTCATGCGCGTGCACACGCTGGAAAGCGTGCTGGCGGCCGGCGCGCAGCCCGCCGCGCACCACGTCGCGCAGCTGCTCGCCGACAAGAGGAACTACCAGGTGCGCCCTACTACCTGCGTACATTACATTTCCTTCTCCTTGTCACTATTGCTCGTATGGTAGTGAGTGTGTGTACATGTTAAGAATACAAGTGAATATGATGGTTTTCCTTTGCAGGAAGTCGCGCAGGAGAGCCTCCGCACGGCGCACGAGCAGCGACTGCTGCTGGAGGGCAAGCTGGAGCGCCGCAGCCGCGAGGTGGCCGCCCTCTACAACCACAACCGTGCCCTGCGCCTCGCGGCCAACAACGCGCTCGCAGAACTGCAAGTACGGTTCCCCTGTTAAACCCAGCGCACATTACGTCATTACCGGTGTCCTCTAGTACGGTAGCGTTCACTTCGTACACGGGAATGGCCTGGTAGCAGTTGCGCAACTCGTCTTCGTCCTACGGTCAACTCGAAATCACTTCTTTTCCCGTTCCCTCTCTCAACTTTTAAACAATCCTAAAATTTACGTTTTTGTATTATGTTTTATTGAATATAAAATTGGGACTATACATTTTTACAGTGATTCTTGCATGTAAGTTTTGCTTGATTTTCTTAAGTGAACCATTTCGTCTGTTACTTTTCCTTTTTTTTTATCGTGTTGTTAGCTCTTACTTTTTGCCGATGTCGTACGATTTGCTCTTTTATCTCAGTAATATTTTTATAATATTGCAACGTAACCAAAGGAGCTAGGGTGGAGGTATCGTTAGTAGCGAGTGGTGCAGTGAGCGGTGTTTGCAGAAGCTGGCGGCGCGCTGCGAGCGCAAGATGTGCGCGGCGCGCCTCGCCATCGCCGCGGCCGAGGAGCGCGAGCGGGCGCTGCGCGCGCACCTGCCGCTCGCCGTATGTACACGCCTCTTTATTAGTATCGACGTTTACTACTCCGAAACGCGACATTCCGTCTGTAATTCCACTGAGTATCTCTTATTGAAATCCTTTCGTTAGGAACATGTTGAATAAAGGACACAGTGTAAATGATCACATGATCACTATTTAAAAGTTTTCATGTGTACACTTAGCAAAATGGTATCAAATTTGTTATAAGATATACATATTTATGATGTGCATAGAGTGCAGTGAAAATAGGTCGCATAGTAGATATGCATACATTCACTTGCCTCTCTCTTTTATTCACTGGCAAATCATTGTCACTACCTACAGATAATCGTTTTTGCATATTATGTGTAGCTTTGTTTTTTGCTGTAATTTACAATAGTCAAACTTTTAAATCTAATCGATCACGTTTGTACTTACCGTCTGTCTCATGTAGTTAGTTATACGCGGGCTACTATTTCAAGTTTGACATGATTAATCGCTATTTTCACATATTTCAATATTCTCCTGAAATAGACATTGAGCAAAAAAAAAAATCGTACAAAGAAAAAACAAAAATTGTCCATACAAGTGAGATATAATTATATGCGATCGTTGTATTGTCTGTATTTCAGTACTCGGTGCAGAACGGCGAGGCGAAGATGCTGGTGGTGAGCTCGGACAGCAACAAGCTGGCGGACGGCAAGCGCGGCGGCGGCGCGCTGGAGGACGCCGTGCGCGCGCTGCCCGACTACATCAAGCTGCTGCTGCCGCACCACCTGCTCAATAAGGTCCTGCCGCCCCCCCTGCCGCCCCCCTGTCGCCCCGCTGCCACCCCGCTGCCACTACTGCCACTAGTACAATTTATTATTGCGCGACGCGTACAGCCGGCGTCCCGATTCTCACCTTGATTTGGTCATCTATTTTTAGATCTTCAATAACTTCTTTTATCCTCGGAAATCTTTAACTGAATATCTCGCTGTCAGACGACAGTTTGAGTTAGAGCAATTCACAAAACTCCAAAGACAAAGATGTTTATTTGCACAAATATTTAAATACAATACAATACAATACAATACATTTAAAGATTTTATAGAATTATTAGTTCAATCCAGATTTCTTTCACGGCGTACAAAGTTAAGAAATGCAAATAAATTAAAAAAAGTTGATTTATTATTATCTTAATTATTACACTGAAATTAACACATATGTAAGATATTTAAAACAACACAAAACTGCGAATCTGATGCCTAGTATTGCATACATTTTAACATGCCCGTAAGTTTTTACGTTCTTCATTAAACATATTAATTTAAATTACAGGTCGGAATTAAGGCTATATCGGCTGAGGGTAAATCCGCAAAAGAGTTCGAATTGATATTGAAGAAAAACAATGTTTACAACAACACAGAAAACAAAGGTGAGTTCAATTTGATTACCGTATATAAATACACTTGTTATTAACGCTCTGTTATAATTAAATTTACTATGCGCTTGATGCTCAATAAAAAAGGCATGTGATTAGAATGTGATCCCTTTACACAACAGTATTTGAAATAGTCAATAACGTAATACATCCATGTTGTTTATTGCAATCGCAGAGAAGCAACAAACCGAACAGGAGGATGTCGACGAGAGCGGCGCCGAGGTGAAGTCCGACGAAGCGGACCCGTGCACGGACGACGAGAAGCAATCGCGTCTCAATCACGGTATGCGCTTGTGATGATTACTGTACATATTAGTTGCAACCCCTGCTTCGCATCTCACTATTAGACATAGGTCTATCCTACAATTCAGGGACGTCTGGAATATATTGCATCAGACTACTGTGGATATACAAGTTATAAGCCAACCTGTTTGTCGGATATTTTAAACCTCTGACAAGGTTTAATGATTGTTAATGATCACAACCGGGACCGACTGCTTAACGTGCCCTCCGCGAAGCACGACAACGGTCGTGAGGTTTAGCCACTAACGGTCACCTATCCGAGTCAAATCTTGTAATGACTAATAATTTTTTTATTTTCCAATATGTTATTATTCATATAATAAAACAAATGTAATATCGTGTTCAGTACATAATGTATAGCATGTATTCAGATCCAGGACACGAGGTGGAGTCCTCCAGTCCGCTGGACGGTGAGCTGCGGGCCGACAACAACGCTAACTCCACGTACAGTGAACAGGAGAACAGAGAGGAATCTCCCGTGAGTAGCATTTATCATTGTAACTTTGTATATTTCTCGTGCAATAGTGTCAAGTAAGGAACTCCATAACTCGGTATACATGTGTTTCCCACTCACTAGGTCCAATTATGATTTCAGTGTTGGACGGTTTTGAGTTATGTAAAGCTTCGTGTGAGTCAGCCAACTTAAGCGTTTTTCTCATAAGCACATACTTATGCAGCATGTTCGAATGTTGGAATTACCACTGAAGTTGTTTTAGTTTTTGTACATACAGGTTTTTGTACTTGGTTTTAGTTATAACTTATAAAAGAACGATCGCTGTATATTATTATTAGCCTGCATCGGGTAATGAAGTAAAATAAGAAACCACTGTTAGTATAAATCATATTTTATATATGTGTGTATTACAGGTGTATAAGTTATCCATATGTTCTGTTATTTTTTATTTTATAAGTTATGTAATCTTATTTCGGTTTTATCTTTTTCCTATTGTTTTGCATTAAATTTCAACAAGTATCGTTTTATGGAAACAAAATAATGCTGTATGCGATCAGAGCAAAGCGGGCGTGGAGTATGCGAACATCCTGCGCGTGATGGCGGGGCTCAACGACGAGATCAAGGCGCTGCGCGAGCGGCTGCAGGCCGCCGCCGGCGAGAACGAGCAGCTGCGCGCCGCGCGCGACCACCTGCTGGCCGCCGCCGCCGACGCGCCGCCCGACGCGCCGCCCACCGCGCCGGCCGCCGCGCTGCCCGCGCTCGACGACGCCGCCGCCTACCGCGCGCGCATCTCCGACCTCGAGGTCAGTCCACCTTTTATTATCTAATCGGCATGCCAACTGCCTTATTGTACTTAATACTATTTTTATCTGAAATTTTCAAGCCCCTTTTCAATCAGACATCAACGTGTTGCTATACCTGAAATTGAAAAATTTGTTACATTTCAGTGATCCCTTCGACACTACAGCTTGAGCTGAAATACATTTAAGTGCGTCTTTATTTCTTTAAACTCTGGACAAAAGTATTGTATAAGCTAACTATTGCTTTTGTCGGCATTCTCTGTATGTAAACATTGATATGTAAAATTAATAAACGATCAATTTCTATTGCAGGCTCTGCTCTCTCAATCGACCGTCGTGGAGGAATCGAACCTCGCGGAGATCCAACGGCTGGCGTCCAACGCCGCCGACATGCAGGCCGAGCTCGCCTTCCGGCCCACGCGCGCCGACATCGACGACCTCTCCGCCGTCATCGGCTCCCTGCGCAACGACCTGCTCGCCAAGGAGGAGCAGATCGATCGCCTGCGGGCCTCCATCAACAGGGAACGGCGCGCCTCCGACAAGTGCGTGGAAACCTCGCGCTCCCTAGAGGACCTACCCGCCGCCGAGACGGAACGAGTCGACAGTTCGCTCGACGCGAAACAGATTTCGGCCGAAATCGACGAAATTTTCCGACTAGACTACGACGAGGAGGACGACGAGACTGACTCCGCCGCCACCGAGATAAACGGGGATGAGTTCAACGAGTCGGCCGAGAGCGCCAAGACGGAGGCCGGCGCCGTCAGCGAGTACGTGCGCCTCGACGACGACGAGCGGCTGCAGGTTACCATGCAGAACGGCACGCTGCACGCGCTGGAGGAGGAGCTGGTTCGCGCCAAGGAACGATGGGCCGAGGGCTGCGCCGAGCGCGCGCGGCTGGCGGCGCAGCTGGCCGCACTGCAGCGCAAGTCGCTGCGCCTGGACCTGGGCCACCTGCTGGCCATGGTGGTGCCGGTGCTGCTCGCTTGCATCTACTACGCGCTGACGCCCTACATCTCTTGATTTACGGCCACGTGGGACCCGCCCGGGTACACGTAACACCGACGACCGCCCGCGACCGCGTTCCGACTCGGCTCTCGGTGTGGGACGATTTTAAAGTTCAAATTTTTTGCTCACTACTATATTTCATACAGTCTCTATGGAACTGTCTATCGGAACCCGAGGGCTCCGGCGTCGAGAGAGCCCGCGCGCGTTTCGCGGTCGCCGGTCGAAAGCGATCGGATCGAATCTACGGATTAGTGTAATTTATATATATGAAAATAGAACTCGGTTTATATAGGCCGTCGCCCGCCGAGCGCCGCGGCGACGCGCCGCTGACATTTGTTATCGAATGACTGTATTATATTAGATTTTTTTCTGTAAAAAAGGTGTCGGTAACGTATCGATGAAATATAAAATTATTGTTGATATCTGCCATAATAAGTAACTGTACATTTTATTGTTAAGGCCTAACGACTGTCCTATGTTGTAATAAATTATTGTTGAACGAGATCTATATAAATTCGGTGTTGCGACGTCGACGGCGAGGCGCCATCGCCGACTTCCCCTGTTGAATATTTTAGATATTGATACTTCATAGTGTGTTCATGAATATGTATAGAGTCTCACGTTATCGTTCTCACTTCGCTTTCGATGGCTGCATCACATTTAGGGTGTCGCGATTCTATTGTAATAGCGTTCGACGCGAGGCGCGCCTCCGACGCTGCTTAAAAGAGCGACGATCGACGTGAAAGGTCATTAAATTGTGGTTACACATATCGAATGTAAATACTTACGAACTGTGGGCGTTCACCCATTTCTAAATTAAGCCGACAAGTTTTTTCGAATAGTTTGCATTTTTCTAGTCTTTTGAAAAGAATGTAGGTTTGATTGCGTGACGTTCGGGACTTGTTGCGGTTGTTTAGTTTCGAAGCCTAGTTTTTATACTCTGTTTAGGGGACGGTTTTCGTGGCTGAGAGATGCGTAATTTTTGATATTATTACAGGAGAATGTAACGTTTTTTATTAAATTTCATTATTCGAGTTAGGCACTTCGTTATTTAGCTTTGATGAAATGTTATGTTCTATAATTTAGCTGTTTGAATATGTATCGTTTGTAACTAGTGGCGACACGCGAGTCGCCGAGCGCGCTTGCCCGCGCCCGCCCGCGCCGGCCCGGAGATAGCTTTGCTCTGTGATGTGAAGGCCAATAGATAATTTTGTAACAAATTGTGTAACTAACAAATTTATTAATTATATCCTTAGAGTAATTGTCCCTAAACCACGTTGAACCACTGTCTATATTAAATATTTATTATTTTATTGTTGCACTAAGTTTTGTTATTTTCGATGTTTAATTTTCCGTTTAAACCACCTTACTGTAAATAGATGTACCTTATAAACACTACGGTTAGTTTCATTATGTCGAAGACTTTTATGTTGTATTTTATGGAGGAAAAAGTAACGCATTCAATTTGGATGTACTGATAAATTTATTGGAAATAATATGGATTTGTTTAAAACATGCCTTTTTCTTTACCCCTTTATATCACAATTGGATTTCTATTACAGTAGAGTATAAAGAACCAGTTAACGGTATGTTGCTAAGCACGCTGGCGTCACCATTCCACTGCGAAGTGCTGGAGATACGGGCTGGTAGTCGAGCCGTTTGTACGGTGTTTTAAGTCGCCCTTAAAAACGCCTTAGTTCACAGTGATGGTATTATAATGACGGACGTCTGGTGTCCAGGGTTACGAATAAATCAAAATTCTGTAGCCAACAATAATATTAATGGAGAGGATAAGATACCGAACTTATATTTCGAACGAAATTTCCACGCTTTCAGTTTTGAGGTTATACAAGCGGCTGCGCACGATGCTTTCTGCTCGAATCTCGACATCATACATATTTCGTCGCTCGGTAGGTATATCTCATTCATTAGGAAATACAAAAAAAAAGGATTTCATTGAGGCCAAATTTTCTCTGATTGGCGTTTGCTAAAATTATTTATAATTTGAATGGCTCAGGGGATTTTTACTTATATCTTAGTAAATACTGATATTGTCTCATCCGTTTGCATTCAGAAGAGTGCTTAAATATATTTCAGACCAAAAATGTGGCAACTTAAATTTATAGCTTTATATAACGCTACACGCAACAATGGCGTACATGCATCTGACACAGACTGATGACGTCACAGGCAGAATCAATTACACGAGAAATACGCACTTACATACTCTACCCCGTACAGGCTCGGACATTCTATTTGAATGAAATCGTATTATTGGCAATCAAAATTTTACAGCATTTTATAAAGCAAATAAGTTCTGTATTTACGCATGTACGTAAAAAAAGATATTGCGGTTTGTACTTTACCCACTCTAACCTAAATTTGCACTTGGCTAGCGTGACCTTAAACCTTCTGGCTATAACAGGAGACCAATGTTTAACGGTAGAACAACAACATATTTACAATGATGAGGAATATGATAATAAAATGGAACTTTAGAACTTTCAGGCATAAGGATAAATACATTTGAAGGAGTGTAGAAGTCACCAATAAGTTAAGAAGAATAAGATTAACAGGAACGAAAATTAATCGTTCAATTCTTTTAGCATTTATTATCTACAATAATAATAATTACCGTTATAATACCAATCCACCAGCGTCCGAACGGAATAGGGAGAGCATTGACTGCCGAATAACTCCATCCTTAGAGACCTGACGCACTTCTATAATAATTAATCTGTATCAAATAACTTTAATACTTTATATCTTTGTGGAAGGGAAGCACATTCATTGACCGTCTGTATGCCGACCACTAAAAGGCTCCACTCAGGTGGGAGTCCTACGGTGATATGTGATAAGTAGCACCATTTATTTGACGCTTGAAGTTAATCTTCAATTTTTATTTAACTTAAAATGTTAACATTCATTAAACTGAAAAATCTTACGAATGCATTTGACTGGTCAAATTACATATTACGTATTTGTCACGCTTACATCCCAAAAAGAAGAATACTGAGGATTTCTACAGTTTAGTGTTGACAAACTTATTTACGATATGCAACAAACGGGTCACTATTATTGAACAGTTTTAAATTTTTTACATTTAATCAGTTGGCATTATATTAAGGTTTACAACTTTTATATTTACAAAACCTTTTACAGTACCATGTAAATATATAACATTTGTACGTAGATATGTATGTCTAATATAAACACAAGTCAACCGTATTATAAATCTTTATTTGGAAATGATTGCTTGATTAAAGCGAATGTTGTTGCAAAACCTCCATCAGCCGCCACAAATCTGGAACAGGAAAATTACAAATCTATATTTTGTACACATATAAACAAGTAGGTACACCTATGTATAAACAAAATAGGTATGTTTAAGTGGTATGTAAAGTTTATGTCGATTCTCTGCTCTTTTTTCTTTTCTTATTCATTCGCGTATTGAACTTGATGATTAATATTTTCTAGAATCATTTATGATGCTTGAGCTTGTACGTGTTGTTAACATGACGTAGAATAGAATAAAATATAATCAATTGTACGACTGTTTACACTCTTGTGGTAGTTCAAATTTGGTTGTTAATATACAATAGTGCAGGGCATTTAATACAAAATTAGTTTTATGCAATTTCAATTAACTTAAAATAATAAAATAATCTATGTAGGTATACGATACTTTTTTTACTATTCGACTAAATTTAAAACGTCATTGATTGCATAAGTTTAACATTATAATTCTTACCGTTAATAAATTGTTAGGTTAACCAATAAATATACATATATATAGAAATGGCTGGATGGACACTGGATTATACTCCTACAGATTGAAGATATTTCTTACGATTTTTTTTGTTTCATATTTAGTATTAGTTTTTGTAAAAACGATGCATTTTTACAAGCGTTTATTTAACGTGCAATGTTTGTTAGTTTATTTAGAGCAAATTTTGCAAACTCGATTAGCGCTATTTTGTGTTATCTTACGGAATTGAAATTTTACATGTCGGTTCAGGTCTGATGATAATGCATTGTTTATCGTTAAAAATAAAAATGCGTATTTCTGTTGCATACGAACTAGGTGCGG
>DWUN01003609.1:0-11819 GCA_018249975.1 Passova gellias
CCGGGATTTGAACCCAGGACCTCCCGATCGGCAGTCGCGCTAGCAACCGCACGACCAACGAGGCAGTCAAAATTAATTAAATTAATTAAAAACAATATAATATAACGCATTAAAGATCCAATTTATACAGATGCCAATGATTATTATTACAATCAATTGTTCGTGTCGCCATTACCATCACAATGGCTTGGAGCAGCCGGCACGCTGGCGAGCCGAGATTACGGAAACTGAACAAATACAAGATAAGCTTCTACAGATCTCCAAGAAGAGGCACACTTTTGTCGCGATGTACCTGTTTACTTTTAATTTATTTAGTAGCAATGTTCATTTACGTGTTATTACACGTCTTATCAATATACTCATAGTTCACTTTTAATTAATGTTATTCTCATATTTTACCAAAAAATATGGCACAGTGTGAATCTTATTGTGAACCGTCAGAAATAATTCCAAAACGAATCGTATTTGGATATAGTTTAGACTAAAACCTTTAAGACATATCCCGTTAGGAACATTAATTGATGTATGATACGGCTTAAAAGTTAAACTGGTTTTTGTGACAATATCAAGAACCCCCATAATTGGTATTGATACTATTCCTATTATCCTATAGGCTGTGGAATGAACTTCGTGCTAACGCGTTTTCTGAATGCCATGATGTCAAGATTTTTTGCGAAAGTTGCATCAAAAGGCTTAAAGAATTAAGGCTGACAATACGTTTGAACTCCTTGGAAACGGCACGTATCAATGTTGACTATCATAATGTGGTCAGTTACCTATTTTCTGTACCATATTAAGATGAAAAATATCTAGCACCCAAAGCAACATCGAGAAACAGGGCTTAAAAGCAAGCGGCGAGATTGAAAAGTAACTACTTCTCTTGGACACAATAAAGATCTACTTCTTTAATTGGTTCCTTGTGTTCCGTTTCTAATGGCCTTTAAATCTGCCGGGATCACTGCGGAACCGTCCTCGGAAACTGTAAATAGGATTTTATGTTAGGAACTATTATATAAATTGTATTATTGAATGAAATTCAATCGGCGATCTTTGTTATGGTTACAATATAGTTGATTAACTGTAAGTATACATTTGTAAAAACAATGTTATTTACATAAGTAATTTTGCAACCAGACTTTGTACAAATACTTATGCTAATCACATTGATACTTGTCTTGGACGGGAATCGAACGCCTCGACGCGCGGCGTAGCGGTCAGTGTCGCTCGCTAACAGCATAGTTAATACGTGAATTAACAAGACCGTTGATTACTTGTGATAACAATATTTCGTAACCGGATTGCAGGACTGCATCTATTATTGATTTTAATACAAAAACAAATTATATTTCATCCCTTTATCTACTTTTATTTTTACATTTACACATACATATGTGTAACTGAAATAATAAACGCATCGCACTGAGTCGTCCATCACTGCGGTGCTCAGATATTAATGACCCCGCTTTCCTTCCCTTCAATATTTATTTTTCATTGGGTGAGTATAAATAAACGGGAAGAAAATAATAATATGTTGACCGTCAAGAAATCAAAACAGCATGATATATATTGCATGTAATGTAAAGCTTATGTAAGTTTTACTACCGATGTAGTTAAAAATCAGTTATTTTTGCAATCGGGTTTGTTATTATATTTATCAGTCTTCATAAACGCTTAAGCTATGTTCATACAAAACGAACAAAATTTGTTTAGATGATAATGAGATAAAAGGTAGCAAATGTAATTTTACGTGATGTTCATTTCGATCTTATGCTTAAACGTGGTTATTGCTTTCTCGCGTAATATAATAAATGACTTTGTAAGGTCCTTACAATACAGAGAGCCGCAATCATTTCATATGAATATTTGATAATGTGTAGTCACATTCATAATGGCTTCAATATAGTTGCACGCCGGGGGCTAAAACAATAGCACACAATGAGTGCATTGGATCCCATGTTCTCGTAGCTTAGATATTAATGAGAGCGGGTTCCTTCCCGTGAATATTTCATTCGGCGCGCGGGGAGCACGGATAAAATATTGCGCTGACGGATCTGCGTGTATCAGTAAGATGTCTTGTGCTACCTAAACATTTGATCCGTCGGAGGATATACCGGTCATTTTCAGCCACCGACAACATAAAAGCGCAAGAAGGCCAAGTTCTTTAAAACCTTTCCAACATAAGTACTCGAATAACGGCTTTGGTTATAAAGGAACTTGACGTCTAACTAGATACTAATTTCTTCCGATGAGCTAGCGGTTTCGAATTTCAGTCGTCCACTTCGGGTCTTCGTTTCAAATCCTGGTCCTCTGACTTTACAAAATTAAGCGCGTCGTAATAAGTTAAAAATGACATCTCTCATCATATGAACATCGTGAGGAAGCCTTCCCTAGTCTATATTACAAAGCATACGATCCTTTCTAAGGTGAGTGAAAGCAATCAACCAGCAATCCGCACTTGGCCAGCGTGGTAGACTATTATCTGAAAACTTACTCACTACAAGAGGAAACTTTTGTTCAGCATTGGATCCATTAAAGGATTGAAAAAATCTATAATTACAAGTAGATAGTCGTATCCACAGACAATAATAACGTGTATGTTCAGTATAATTTATGTATTAAGCGTTGTTGATCGTTAATTGGATAAATAAACATCTTCAGCGTCTCTGAATACAATCCGTATACAATAATACCGTCACGCATGGAGTGGATACGTGATAGTTCATTAGCACAAACGTGTAAGACTATCTTACGTTCTAGTACTAACACTAATATGAAGCCTTACGTCAAATCCTGTTCAAGAAAGTGTCTTACAATAGGATAGCTTCAAATGACTTAACGTCTCCGTTTGCGAATTACTACAAACATAAGGAGATACAAATCTAATTTACATACATATTATGTAAATATATATATATATATATAATAAAGTTGTAGAAGAGTTCAATTCTGTACATTGAATAAAAACTGATAAAAACCCTCCAAGGTTCTTCATATAAGTAACACAAGCCAAAAAAACATTTTGAAATTTTTGTCTGTCTGTCTGTTGTCCGGATTTAACACAAAAACTACTGGATGGATATTGGTGAAAGTTTTTTTGTTATATAGCTATTAGTCCTCGCCAACATATAGGCTATAATTTATTTTGAAATAATAAAGAGGAAATATTTGTATGTGTGTATGTAACGAAATGGCTCAAAAACTACTGAACCGAATTCAAAAATTCTTTCACCATTAGAATGCTACATTGTAACTGATCTGTATAGGCTATGCCAGATCGTGCACGCGACTTCGTCCGCGTGCAATACAGTCTTTTGCAATAAAAGTATCGTAGGAAAATAAAATGTTGCCCAAAGCCACTATTCCACGCGAACGAAGTCGCGGGCAAAAGCTAGTATTAAATAATATTGTATACAACGTACTTCATAAAACGAACAATATAAATATAAAATATAAATACATACACAAATCATAATATACAAACAACATATTATTTAAACATACTTATAATATAATATAATAATACATACAAACATACATACATATAACACATAATATTTATATATTTACGTATAAAAATCGTTCTGTGAGCTTCTCGCGGTTGACTCGAGCTCCACATAACAGTAACATTTCTGTGAAGGAAAATGGAAAGTAGGAAGTGGCTCGCGGCCGTGGCGTGCTATCGAGTGATCTTTTTTTGGAAGCTCCGATGGGCTCGGGCTCCACGATTTGGGAATGAACATGACGTGAAATTGATGTGACGCCCGTCGCTCGGGAGCTCGGTAACCATTACCAGGTCCGAGAAGGCTTCGAAGGGCCAGTGCGCGAGGCTGCGACTGTCAGTATTATTATGTGTACGTATTTTTTTATATATTTTGATATTCATCAAGTAATTATTGAATTTATATATATGTATAATAATATATTTTTATATAATAAGAATTATGTATAAATACTTTAATGTTTTTAATATTATTTTAATATACTGCAAATTGTCAAATTGTATTAAGGAAATAAAAAAGTTATTATTAGTATTATTAATGATATTCATAATATGCTCATTAATCCTTGAAAACGGAAGCCACAGCCCTAGGGCGGCGGGCGGCGGGCGCCGCGCGGTCGCCGCCCGCGCCGCGCACGCGCCCGCCGCCGATAAAATATCAAATGAATGTCTTCAGCGAACCTTCGCCCTCGATCTGTTAATACGTACACCCTCGAATCAATTCTAATACGACTCGTGACGGAACGCCGCGGCCGCGCGGGACTCCGGACGCCGGAGACGCTCAGGTAACGTCAACTTATCGTCCTCGAGACGGCTTTGAAAACCTACGAGTCATAGGAAACTTTAGAGGATTATCTGCACAGCATGCGACATCCAAATTTTACCTGTGGATTTTCGTTTTCGTAAATTTTTAATTTGTTACATTCGAATGCCGTCGCAGTTTCGGTGAAGGTTCATATCCAAGAAGCGCCGCTGGACCGAAGACGACGATGCCGTAACAAGATTCATTTCTAACGGTTCTATAATAAAATAGTTTGTTCGCAAAATTATTTCTGTCCCGAACGTGGGTGTTTCTCATTTAACAAAATTGAAGACGAGCGAGTGGAGGAAGTAGTATTTATGAAAAAAAAAAAGCTTTTGCCGCGACTTCGTCCCTCCGCTTCCGAAAAAATGTAATTATTGACGACATCACACTAGAAATCTCAAAAATAACAGTATTTCTCTACTATATAATAGATGTTATTATGCATATAGGTAAACTTTCCTCTTGCATCGCTCTACGTATCTATTAAAAAAACCCCATCAAAATCCGTTGCGTAGTTCTTAAGACCTAAGCATTCATACGTACACAGGGACGGACAGCGCAAAGTTTTATACTATGTAGTGATGATGAATTGATAATTATAATTATTTACCGGGAGTCAGGTTTTTTCCTGCTGTAATGAAGAAATACAAACAGGAATAAATGTATTAATATGGTCGTTTTATGTTTGACCGGTAACTGCGGACTGTAGTATATACCTACCGGATGTAAGCACGGAATAACAAACAATACGTGTCGGGCAGATGACGAGGACGCCCCCCCCCCGCGCGCCACCCCCACCCCTGGAGCTACGCGACTACGACCGACCTCTGCTAGGACGGATTCTAAGGAAAGTAACAAGTACCTAGTAACTGGACTAATATTACTAAAGGTCCCATTCCCGCAGCGGCCGCTCGCGTCTGCCGCCCGCTCGCTCGCTCCTCTCTTGATGGTCCGGGAGCCTCGTAAGAATTTGGTTCATTATTTCCTCTCGAGCGGTAAAGGGTGAGGAGCCTCATTGACTAGTATCGTAAAGCTCGGTGAGGTCGGCTGCGGTACAGTGGGGGCTGAGCGGCGGCAGACTCCCACGTAAGTATGTTCACTCATTTCCTCTTAACTGAAAATTTATTTATTTATTTATTTATTATAAACACTTATCAACTAACATTACAGGACTGTGCCTAATGCGCTAATTGAAGTTAAATCTTATACAAATATCTATTTTAAATTATTAGTTTTGCATAACTCAGATTCATATTCTTTCATATCAATTAAATTAATTTGCATTTAATAAATTAATTAAATAATAGATGTCAATTCAATGTCAATAAGAACTTAATCTGATAATACAAATAATTAATGTCAAAAAGTCGATATATATAATCATCAATACGTCCAACGATAATAAATCTTAACAAATTATAATCAACATCATTTCTACATGAAAATACTACATGAGAAATATCTCTTTCTTGTAAATTTCCAAGACTGCAATAGAAATTATGACAATTTGAGAGCATTATATTTAGTATATATAAACTTAGCACGTACCTAGAGCATTAAGATCTCCCCCCCCCACCCGTATTTCTTCCTCTCGTTGATATTAATGTATAATACCAATGAGGGGAGGAAATACGGGGAAATACAAATATTGAAAGCATTACTATGGCACATTGCAAACCATTTGGTTTACTATTGATCGTCACATCATTGACCCGTGGAAATATTATGTTATTGAAATATTGAAATGAAAATGAAACACTCGACGATAAGTGACGTGATACATAAACAATATTATGTGTAACGATTGCCGTACCTGCTGCAGGGCTTTTTGCACGTTGTGCGGCAGGACGTGCGGCGCGGCGGGCTTGGAGGGCGGCGGCGAGGCGAGCGCCACGGCGGGCGGCGGGGACGGCGCGCCCGGCCCGCCGCGCGTGTTCATGGCCGCCATGCGCCGCCTCAACAGCTGCTGCTGCTGGACGCGCTGCTGTACTTGCTGCTGTTTCAGCTTCTGCTTGATGCTGCTGCAGAACGGCACCGAGCACTTCATCTCTGTACAGTGTTTGGCGTGGTAGCAGCACAGCGCGATCAACTGCTTGCAGATGGG
Organism: Passova gellias; assembly: GCA_018249975.1. Classification (NCBI taxonomy): domain Eukaryota; kingdom Metazoa; phylum Arthropoda; class Insecta; order Lepidoptera; family Hesperiidae; genus Passova; species Passova gellias. The sequence continues at coordinate 6,409 of DWUN01003609.1, forward strand.
ACAGTCGCCCTTGGTCTTTCGTTTGCAGGTCTTCGTATGCGCGACCACGCGCTTCATCTTCTGGCACGATGGCAGGCGGCAGTTGGCGTCGCGACACTGGCACGCGTGCACCAAGGACTGGATGCAGCGCTGGATGGACAGCTTGCGCGCCTCCTGAGGATTGACCTGCTTCATGTCGCCCGGCGAGGAGCCGACGTCGAGGTCGAGGCCGAGCTTCTCCATCTTGTGCGGGTGGCCCTCCTTGTCGTAGCAGGGCACGCACAGGTCGAAGTCGTCGCAGACGGTGCAGTGGTAGCGCGTCTCGACGTGCGACTTGCAGCTGTTGCAGGTGTACACGAACTTGTCCTGTCCCTGGTTGTGCAGCTCGTACAGCATGCACAGCGTGGAGAAGCGCGCGCGCCGCGTGGACGAGAACTCGTAGTGGCGGTCGCGCGCCATCGTCAGGAACGCGTCGCGCCCGTCCATGAGGTCGCAGTTCAGCAGCGGGTCCGGGTCGTGGATGGGCTGCCGACGACATTGAACATATCGGTATGTGCCGTTCACTCTAAATTGAACTTAGTTGACCTTTATAGTTTTCACAACGACAAAAACATTTAAATCAGAAACATTAACCACCCCGCTTTGCTAATGTAGGGCATAAGCATGTATGCATGCATGCATGCATGATAACAAACGATTTTGTTTTATTATTATTACTCTTGGTAAAGAGTCCTCTACTTAGTCCGCATATCACCAGTAACACAGCATATATAAACATATTATACTCATTCCAAGAAACGCCATAATTCTAAACTTTTCTCATTGTATTCATTTTACATAAACTTAATATGAAAAAAGCCACTCACCGCTAAGCTCGCGGCAGACTGTGCGGAATGTAGCCTGATGACGAAGAACACCTCCTTGTGCTTCTCCATGGTGGCGAATATCTTCGCGCTGAGGTCGCTGCCCTGCTGCTGGTCGCTCTGCTTCTTGCTGTTCTTCCTCTGGGCGGCCTTCGATTTGTTCGATTTCTTCGCCTTCTTCTGACCCTTCTTCTTGCCGTCGGGGCCTTGTTCGTTCTCTTCGGAGGACTGGAATATCTAAAGGAATGTTAGAAACCACATAGACATTGTCACTGTGCTTTGTGGAGGAACAATGTAAAGATTTTTGATTATATTGATCGTATGCAATATTTGCAGTATAAAGATGCAGTGAATGTTTTTCAATTTACTATACGCAAATGAAAACAAATGTTAATGTTACAATATAGTTTTTAACGTTTACAAAGTTCAGAGAAATGATTGAGAAATTCGAGCATAAATTTTTACGCGCACCTTAACAACCAAGCCAAATGAAGTTGACAAGCTACTGACCACTGCCTCGGCCGCCTCGGCCTGCTTGCGCTTCTCCTCCTCCTCCTGGTCCAGCTCCTTGATGGACTCCTCCAGCACGTTGGGCCAGAAGTCGCCCTCGAAGTACGGCAGCTCGGCCGCGGACGAGATATTGTCCTCCATGGCTTGCTTCAATATATCTTTATAATCTAATATTATCCTCTCTATTATACCCTTATCTAACATTTTCTTATACCACTCCTGTAACCTTTTAGGTTTTGGTATTTTTTGTTCGGGCGGATGGCAGTGGAAGATGTAGTCGTCACCCTCGGAGGGCGGGCAGGCCCAGATGTGGGCCATCGTATAGCCCAACTGTTTGGCGTAGTCCAAGTAACCTAATAAAATCTCGTGATAGACGGCGGTCCTGTACTGCCGCGGTTGGAAGAAATGTACAGAATCTAGATACGCTATGTACACGCGCCTCGTGTTCGGCGAGGGACTGTCGCTGCCGTATTCCTGCAACAAGTCACTGAACTGAATGTATGGTGCATAGAACACTAAGGAAATATTCTAAACACTGTCGGGACCCCAAACATCTTTTTATCCTTGTCATTTTTCCACTGTTGGACACCTCTCTCTTAGTGAGGCTTTAGGCCAATCTACCACTCGGCCGAGTGCGGTTTGGCAGACTTCACACACCACAGAATATTACTACATACTTATAACGTCTGTAAGTTTTAACTTATAAAATGTACGTAACTTTGTAGTGTCAGAGATGCGTGCGCCAGTATTTGAACGTGGAGCCCGGGAGTGAGATCACTGCACAACACAAGCCCACCTCATTTCAGCCATACCACACGATAGGCAGTCTTCAGGATAACAATCTATTCTATTTGACCAAATTCATAAAGACAGTTTATTAGTATAATAACTGTTTGCTAGGAAATTAGATGACTTTTTTTTTTATTTATTTTAGAGAAAACTTACAGCTAAGCTAATTACAAATACTATTTGTATTGGTTTTCAGTTCCGACACGATACTCACCTGTACATGCATGCCGAAAAAGCAAATATCAGTCCCGTCAACTTCCTCGAATGCAAACAACGCTTTAGCCCGATACGGGAATTCGGCAGACAACTCGCCCGACTCCACGAACCTGGATCTCATTCCCGGTTTCACTTCCACCATCTAAAAATGTTACAAAACACGTTCAACGGGAAAACGAATGCGTAAAAAGAAACATCTAATGAACCCAAGACAATATAACTGATGTTTTTTTTATTTAATTTATTAGAATAGACTTTGTCGCTTGGCGACCATATCGTCCCGTAATTAAATAAATATAAATAAATAAAAAAAAACAACTCTTACAACCAAATAAACAACAAAAAAAACAAAACAAAATCAACTTTTAGCTAAAGCTAAGTGGGCTAATAACTGATGTTGGTTTAATAGATTAACTGTGAACAAAGTTTTAACAGCAGCACAAGTTATATTTAAATATAATATGTGCTAATTTAGATTGTTCGATTACAATGTTATTGCGCTATATTTAAGTTAAATATGTATATATTGGATTCAACGCAAAATGTACCTATGTATGGAGATATAGTTCTATAAAGTTGGATCGTTACACTTTTATCGTGTTATATTTAAATTGTTGATTATTTCCAACAACTGTATGGGTATCGTTAGACAATTGAATGTCGCAATAAAGCGTGGCCCTCACCTTTTCAGACGATGCTACAACCCTGATATGCACCTCGCCAGCGCCAGCCTCTTTTTTCTTAAGAAAATTATTAACTCTCGTCTCAATGTAAATGCCAAGTTTGGAAGTCGGCAGCTTCTTGGCGCAAAACTTGTTCTCTTTCCGTTTCGCCGCCTTCTTTTTCAAACAGTTATCACAGCAGAAGCCCTGGGGCCATATTTGGTCGTGGTGCAGCACGCATATCTGGTGCTGCTTCCTGCCGCAGTCCATGCACACGACGAACGGTTCCTGTTCCAGGTGATCGTTTTTCATCTCCTTGAATTGGTCCTTTTTTATCGCTCTGCAAAAAAAATATACCGAAACAAACATGTATATTCACTGTGAACATAAACGAAAACAATATTCGATATCAATTCCAACCGATATTCACAGGTATGACTAAGATTAGCGCTCAGATGCACGCATGTTTGAATAGTAAAAGTATATATAAGTAACAAAGGCGACGTGGGGGAAATAGTAAAACGTTCAATACTCACGTCTGCGGCTGCAGCGGGTCGTCGCCGAGCGTGACGGTGTCCCCCTGGATGTCATTGAAGCATTTCTGGCAGAAGGTGTATCTATCGGACACAACCCCATACGCTTTTAGACTTTTATTCGAAATCGGCCGCGTAGCGATGGTATTCGTGTGAGTTGTGACAGGAACGGTGTTTGCGTGCGGGCAAAGACGTGCGTGGAGGAGGCGAAAACAAAATTAGTAAGCAATCATATAAGAACATAAACGGGGGATTTGATTAGTTCATAGACAGACGGCACACGTACAATATACACGCGGCACCTTGCAACACGCCGGACGCGCCCATAAATAATGGAACAGGAAAAGTACCAATGCATTGTTGTTATAAAAAACATCGATTTTACACATTTTGTATCGTTTTCGACTTTTTTACTGCATCGCTAAAGACATCGTAGCGTTGACTTTGTGAATTTGTGACACAGATAAAGAAAATCCGTATTCATTTCCATTATCATGGGCGCGTCGTATTCAACATCAACAATTTTGTCTTAATAATATTATCACTACGGCCAATAATAATAGGTCAAACGTTGAATGAAAATTTCACAAGTTACACTACACTCTAAAGATGACACATTAGTTCGGCCGACAAAGATGAAACACGGGAGGTTAACAAGTAACATTGTACATGAGCATGTTAGCTTGCTGCTGTTGGGACTATGTCCGAGGGACTGTAAGCGATAGAAAGCTTATGTTCGGAAACAATGGATGAAGTGAATTTGTCACATCTTTGACCGTAACACGAGTATAACATTGCAAATATTAAATATTTCATTAACTATTAGTATTTTTTTTTTTTAGTAAGGACAAATCTTAAATAATTTTACACGTATTAAATGTATAAAGTCAACCAGTACAGTTGTCGACAATTGCTCGGAGCGTAACAAGTAAAACGAAACATACTATTGTATTGTCCATTTATGACAAAATGCAAATCGCCTTTTAAGATATCTCAATTATTTACAAAAACGCGCGCGCTCACATAATGCCAATAACTGTATTATATCGATAATGCATATTGTAAACTGACCGCCAAACTTATTGGCCGACCTGAAATTATTTATAATATACTCGTATATAGTTAACTGTCATAGGGATTTTTTTAAATTTCTATTTTAACATCATTTAAAATTAGCGACATAAATATGATGTTCAGCTAACAATTGAATATTAGGTACATGACGGAGAAGGGGTTATAAGAAAAATTGTATTGACAAGTGTTTACGTGAAGAAATGAAATTCAAAACGACGTAAAGGGGAGTTCAGACGGGGAATACGCCGGCGGGAATGTCGCGCCGCATCCAAAAGTTTGACGGCCATTTATCACGTTGTTGCGTATACATTTCATAAGTTTCGACAACATAATTCTTTTGCAACAGCCACTTGACTGTTACAGGATAATCGAAATGTCTTTTTATATACTATTACGCCCTTCGAAATGAAGCCCTTGGTGGAATGTCGCCGTGCTTAGTTTAGTTACCTGTGCGACGGTTACGTAAATGTTGAAAACTGACTCGTTTTCAACATTTCGTAACGTAAAAGTTAAGTAAGACGTAAAAATTTGGAATAAACAAAAAATAAATAGAACGTACATTCATTAGACGATTGCCTATTGTAATACGAGGACTATATATTTTATGTAATAGATATCATCGCGAGCAATGCAGTGGATGCAAATAATCATTACATAGCATAAAACAAAGTCGCTTTCTCTGTCATTGTCTGTCATGTCCACTTGTTACCTTAAATCTTTAAAACTACGCAACGGATTTTGATGCGGTTTTTTTTAATGAATAGAGTAATTCAAGAGGAAGGTTT
>DWUN01003610.1:0-11819 GCA_018249975.1 Passova gellias
TATTCATTAAAAAAAACCGCATCCAAATCCGTTGCGTAGTTTTAAAGATTTAAGGGAACAAGGGGACATGACAGAGATAACATGACAGAGAAAGCCACTTTGTTTTATACTATGTAAGAATAAGAAAGATGCTAATTATATAGTGCTATAACAGCGATTGAAACTATTTTATCGTTAGAGATGGATACTGAAGTTTATTGAGTATCTGTGCGTTAGATGGTCAATAATTCTAGCTATCCGGTGCCGGAATCTCAATAAAGGCGCGCAGCGACGCCGCAGACGCCGCTCTGCTCTTATTTCGCGCGTCGCTTCATGTTCTCTTAACAATCATTCGCTCAGCGCTCGGTGATTTGTGGCTTCTACAGTGGGATGCTTTTATGCATTTAAAATTTGATACCATACAAATATACAAAAAATCATATCATGTATGTACTTAAATGAAGAAAATAACATGTTTAACTTCATATTTAAGCGTAACCGCTGTTCTTCCCGATTGTCGTATCGTATAGTGACAACAAAAAATAAAACAATTAAATCAAATAGCAGTTATATTAGCTGGTTTAGAAAAATATATTTTGACTTGAGTAGGTCCGTAATTTCCTTACCTATGATTTTATATCTTTCACTGGTTGCTTGGCTTCGTTTAATTTACCTCTGATGTCAGAACACGCTTGCAGTAACGTTGATAATTTCGCAATTTGTTAATACAGTATAATGTTAAGTTTGTAATATAATTTTATTTCAATTGCTTCGATATTTCTCTTAAGAACAATGCTTTTAAAAATCTTCACAATGAGTGAACACTCGAAAGCTGGTAAAATGGTTATACTCTATTTTACTGCTAGTAATAACAGGGCGAAAGACATAAATTGTAAACGCTTAGCCATAAAAAACTAGTCATAAAAATGTTTAATTTGAAACAACTCGGTGTATAGGCGAAAATGATAGTTATATTCTTAGATATACCTATATTAAACTTGTCTGACTTGAAATGGCTAGCTTTAGAATGTCTTCATAATTTGATAACGAATATCATTGGAGATAGTTAAAGTCACGCTTTCCGGCACCGAATGGTTCTTATATACAATCCCACAAAACATAAACTCGTCCAACCTAGTTGCCAAATTACCAAAATTAGTTACCAATTACTTAACAAAATTTCCGTCATAGCCACACCCGTATCTGCACGAACACCCTTCTAATGGCAAATCAATGGCAAATCAGTGGCAACTCGTTTACCACATAATTATAGAAATTATATATTCAGACGCTGGCACAAATAACGTAGCAATAAAAAAGGATCACTTTCAAGATCATGAATTCTTGTATGTTAATGAAATGTTCATTGATTCGATAAAAAGTAAGTATAGCATAGATATATACTTATATAATTAAATGTAATAACATATAAAACATTCAACACAATTTTTAATATCCCGCTAAACGAGTTATGATTGTAATTTAGATGTCAACAAACTCTATAATCCATTTATGACGTTAAGTATGTAACCGTTGACATGAGAGAATTGAAACAGATGGTCTATAATCATTAACACTGAGACTATTTGGTAGGTACATGTTTATCACGCGTTGACATATATAGGTCAAACATATACCTTTGTGTAATTCGGAGTTTTCAATATGCACTACATATTCGGGTTGATTGACATATTTCACTGTAGGCATGGCGATTCTAAACATCTTTAAATTATGCTTCTGATAAAGGTTTTTTGTACAGTTTTTTAAAAGTTGTTAAATTATGAGTTTTGGTCCATACATTATATACCTACAGTTTAAGTGAATAAATGTAATTAAATAATCGTTTTGAATAAAGGTATCGCTTAATATGTTATAATGAATTTTAAGAAACGAAAACATTAACCTACCTATCATAAAAAACTTTTTCAAATGCCATATACATATGCAATAGCCATTATATACATAATAATTATTATACATACAACTATAAAACAGGCGAAAATAACTCAAAGAGAGAATTGTAGTCGTTAACGCATGGCTATTTAAAAGTAAATTTAGTCATGCACCTTTTAATTAGTGACTTGTCATATTGATCCGAAAATGCCTCGGTGAAATCATACTTTACATGACCAATAATAACATGAGAAGTGCAACTTTTTTTATTAATCAAATATTAACAGCCGTGCACAGTCGTTCACGACTCCTTTATATTAATATTATAAATAACAAATGTACATCATTTCCAGTGTTGGATAAAATCATTACGATTTACAGTTATATAGTAATTCGCAAATAGTCGATAGCAATTTTAAGCACCATGTGTATAGTCGATACAGGAAACGGTTTTATTTGCTCCAGCAGGCATTTTGATGACATTTTTTCTTTCGTTTTAATGTGCTCGCATACTCCGTCCGTCCATAGCAACATTGAATGGCGGAGTTGAATTCATTCACTTTAAATCGGTTTAAACGATTAGTACGACAGAGCCGCGACTTGTGTATAAATTTAAAGAAGACAGTTCAAATTTGGAATTTGATCGGTTTACACTCTGTATTAGATATTATTATTAAGATTTTGCATGCTCTGTAAAATTATAAATCATGATCATTGATCTAATATCGAAATTAAAGTATAAACTATAAAGATTTTAGCTTCATTATTACAATCATTTTGAATCCTTAAAATAAGTAAGAACGCGTCAACAACTTTTAAAATTTAAAAATCATTTCCAAAGGAAAAGGTGACTTAAGCCATTAGCGGGCGGACGTAAAATTAAGTGAGCTGAAAATTTCATATTAAAATAGTGATTTCTTTCTACATTCATTTAATTTGAAGTGTGACTGACGCCTCATTAATGAAACTTAGTTACAATGTCAAATGAAAATAGATGATTGGGAGGAAAACATTAGGAACAAAAATTAATCGCTTAGTAAGGACACTTGAAAGCGTACGCTTTGAATGGGCATAATGGAGAATACTCGACGGCCATAGTCGTGGAAAGGAGTGCTTATTTCTGTTTTTATATTTCATTATTGGCCCTCTCATCTCATATTGCACTCCATTCGAAATCATAGAGGCCGCCATAAAAGATTGAAACGTGAGAGGGGCATTTCAATGGAGTAATTGCAAGTGCACTTTTTTTTAATTCAATTCCCGTCGGCTTCGGTAAAGCTGGCATGCACTTCATTGATATCGCTATAAAGTAATGAGTTTTTTAATCCTAAATTGGCAGCACTATTTTTACTCGCGACTATAAAATGTTTAATACCTTCCCCATCGTTTTGTACGAGCATATTGAGCTCTTGTTACGCTGTTTTTGATATGTAAAGTTTCACAATAGTTATTTGTATGTGAATATTTGTTAAATTTTGTTTTGGAAATTGAGAAGTTTTTTATATTTATATCTTATATTATATGTTTTGTCATAAAGAATCGAAAATAATGTTTTTATTACAAAGTTTCTATTAAATATCGCTTAAAAAATCCATTATAAGTTAACTTTGGCGTGTTAGGAATTGCATTGTTTTTACGCTTGAATAATAAACAGGTATTCTATTGTCAGACCTACAAATACGAATATAACCCAATGTAAAATATATTGTAGCGACTACTACTAAAATTTTACTAATTAAAATTAACATTTAACATTATAAACACTAGTCATTGCATGGCAAATAAGATCACCTATATGTGACAGTCTACAGTTTTTCTCCGGGTGATGACGAAGAAAATGAGCAATTAGAGGGCGCGGAGGTTCTGCGAGTTAACTAATGAAATTTAGAAAATACCGAATAGACACCGACAGGCGTGGAGACATACTAGACAACCCTAACATTGTTTGCACTGTACGTCAAATATTTTTTAAGTGAATAAAGTTATTACCACGTTTGTATCTTTGCAGACCACGACCGGCTAAGAGAATAAGAAGCAAAATTTTGTTTACTATTTTTAAAATTATCGTCTGGTTTTCAAAATTCATTCTAACTTTTATATTAACGTGATAGCATTAAGAATGCTTAATATTGATAAGTTTTCATTTCATTCTATTAAAAAATAACAACATTCATTAATAACAATAATTCATACATTAATAACATTCATTTTTGGGAAAAGCACTAAACATTTTTAAGTAACCATGACATTTACCTTGTGAAAATTGAAATGGAGTGTTTTTTTCAACCATTAGCCTATTTGAGATCACTAGTATTATTCCGTATTTACATAAAAAAAACAGATAGAAACAAGGTTTAGTCTACACTGTCTACTACTGTAGATTGTAAAAGAAAACGTTTTAAAGGTTCCATATCAACTTTCAGTATGCAAATGTGAGAATTCTCAACGTAACTCTAATGCAAGTAGCATAGCACAAGTTAATGCGAGTAAAAAAGACTAGCCTTTGTTACAAGACTCCAAATCTCTACAACGGATTTAGTGTTCTTATTTTACAAGAACAAATGGACGGAGCCGCTCCACGGTTGGCTTTTTCTTCACATCTTCATACCACAAGCTAGGAGCTAGGGAATTCAGGCGCACGGAAAATTGTCTCGAAATACAATTAAAGTGTAACTTAATTTATTTTAATTTTAATCCTCGCCCACCGCCGCGACTTGAATCATTGGGATCCCTAAACTGTCTTTAATATTCATTTTGGAACTTAAGAACGCGTTATATGCTAAGCTTCTTATCGACGGTTATTATGCTTACCGACAAATGCGTTAAATATGAGATATTAAAACTTTTTAATAGATTCTTTTACTAGAGAATTTTTTATCTACATTGTTTATCTAAATTCGAAGTTTTATTTTATATGGCTGAATATATGAAGTATCAGCCATACAAAAAAACAAAAAATACCTAAATCAAATTATTTAATTTATCTAAAACTAAATATGTATAATCTAAGTGCCTGTTAGTTCTCCATACTGGAAAATATTAAATCAATTATTTTGAAAATGATTATTGCATTAAAAACGCTTAACATACAACCAGCTATATACTCGTAGTTATTGAAATAAGTCAAGCAACAATTCCAATACATCATGCCCATTCAAGCGTAATTAATAAATATCTCACTGTTCACAAATATTAAATGACGAATCGATTCACAAATGAATTTAGCAATCCGGCTCAGTCACTTCAATCATCAATCATATTGAACTTAGTACACACAGAGTAGAGAATTGCTTAAGAGTATTCTACAGAGTAATCGGATTATAAACAATGTATTGACGCGCTGCTCGACATTCCCTGGTTTTATATGAATCTGTGTTAGACTGTGGATGGTGGAAATTAAATAGCTTTTATATGAACGTATTCCGACACAGTTAGTGGCAATTGGAAGCAATCTGCGCAGGATGAAGGGCAACAATTGATCGCTTCCGCCGCTTATTGGTAGAGTCACGACTATTACTGTATTTTTCGTTCGCTTTATTTCGTATGTATTATGTATAATGTTATTACAATTTCAATGTCTAGTCTATTACTCTTATTACTTTCGTAACAGTTATACATTTGTATACTTTATGTATTAACCAATCATAACATAATCGTTATTTGAACTACTGGTTTAAAATCTGTGCTGCTACTTAAAAGCTTGTTTTAAAAAATGTTTTTTTTCCATTAATCATTATCTTTGTAATTTGCATACCTAGTTGCTTAAGAGACGTAGGCCATTGCTTCAGGCAGTCCCGATACAATACTAAATACATTTTTTCCCCATTTTATTCAGCCTCGTTTTGTCATCTGAAGAATATAGGACTCAAACATAAAATAAAAATACATATTTTTCTAAATATTTTCTCATCACTACAATTGATTGTCAACCCGCCTCTTTATCTTTGAAGTACAGGTTGCTCAAAGGCAATAGAGAACAAAGATATCAAGGTTAGAAGCAAAAACACTACTGATATTTAAAAACAAGGCGATATTGATACTGTTGTAGTACAGAATTTACTTAAGTTTACTTTTTTTATTCACTCCTTACCTTATTTTTTGGCTGGTTGTCAATTGTGAAAATCTTCAGGAAAGTGCTATAGTGGACGTCTGTCGGCTGATATTACTATTTTTTTAAATACTAATGTAACTTTTATTCATACTTATATATGATCAGCAATTACATTTCAAACCTTATTATCTCTAATATATAAAACGATCATAAAAAATAAAGAAGCCCCGGGAATCTCTTATTACAATATTTTCATTGTAGCAGATTATGATATTCATGCAACAAATTAAGAAATAATTCAAGACGGAGGGCCAGTAACTCATAACACGGCGTTGTCTTGCAAGAATTTGATTACGATGACAATGTTGAGACTTCAATTTTGTTGAGATAACGAGCGTTGTTGAGATTGTTGCGAGCTCCGGCTCGAGGCCACTTTGACCGCGCGCCACGAACGTCGCGGACATTCTCATTTCACTTCTACAAAGGAGAACATAATCGGTTTTACGAGCAGTTTGCGGATTTAAAACTATTTTAAACTATAAAATACGTATTAACTCTGATTCCTGTGCTTCAAATACTTTTAATTGTCATTAGGTTCATTCTAAAACGTTTCCTTTTAATATTCATTCACTATCAACTTCCAGGCGTATCATAGCAAACATTTTGTTCCCGTGTGTGTATTGTGACGTTAGTCGTTGATGGCGTGAAACGTTAGAGCATAAATGAGCAATTTTACTCTTAGTCAGCGTGTGTATTAGAAAAAAAAAGTGAAAATTACCCTTTACATATGTTGAATATATATTTTTGAAACACCTAAAAATAGTGACAGTAATTGATTGAATCGCGGTCAATATCGGAATATCCTAAAACACAAACCAGCGACGTGACCAAACGACAACGTGAATTCGACCATATCGGCACGACAATAGCCAAATCATAGATACAAATTGGTCGAAATTCGCAAATCTCTCGTAATGAAATTGGTCTGCATCGTTTGTGGATAGCTAGGAGCTATTTGTCTGAATGAGCACTTGCTTTAAAATTTAATGTAAGAGATAATTTATTACAACTATAAATATTTTACATATTTACATGAAGAATGAAGTCACTAAACATTAATTTTATTGGTATTAATATAAGAAAGTATATTGAAAATAATTTTGTACATAATATACCAATAATTAAATCTCAAACATACAGTTATAATAAAATTAGTATAATTTAAAAACAGATAAAATATAGAAAATCTTGCGATAGCATACCTTTTTTATATGTACATTATTTCTCTTTGTCCGTGTTGGGTGATTTGAGCATAATTAATAGGCACAATTGAGAACAATTTATAGCGCTCCACATAATGGCTATGAATTGTCCAGAAGACCAATATTGGGAGAGCACTCGACTGTGCGCTAACGAGATGCGAGTCTAATGAACTTGAAATCCTGCGCTTCCATTTCGTATAATGTACGACAACACCATCGAAACGGTGAAATATGGATATGAAAAATTAGTTCAATATATTTGTAAGTGCAAAATATTCACCTACATAGATACGTATAAAAATCTTGGAAAACTGTCGTGTTATTTATAGTGATACATAGTGTGGGGATTAATTTTTCTCTGTACCTAATCAATGACAGTCCAACGGAAAATTTTCACAATATCTTTTACAAGAAATTTCCTTACATTACCCAGCTTTTGTAATAACAGTAACGTAATCTTTACATTCTTAAATTTTACATGTATTTAAAATGCCATCAATGATTATTGGGCAATAGTCAGCGCAAATTCAACTTAAGCTATATTTAATTGGGTATTAGAATAAATTAATTTAAATTGTATATACTGTATCAACAATATGACATTGTTACTTAATTGAGTTCTTTGCATCTGGAAACAATACTCCATTAAGGAAGGCAGTAGTGCGCTCTGGTGAGCTATACGGTTTTAATAGGAATCTTTGATCGCAAAAGTAAGACTTCATTTATAAATTAATGCTTGTAATTTAAAGAAATGAAGGTACTCCAAAGATATAGAGTAAGGTTTAAATTTTATAACATTGCTTTAAAACACCTCCAAATTTTAAGCATTAGTGGCTCTACGTTTCATCAATTGTGATGACGCGTGGCTGATGCGCTTTTCGTTACACTATAAGCTGATGCGTTTGTGGGAATGAGCGGGAATTTGTAAATCGGATTAAGTGGATAAATGCCGATAGCAGATAGCCGATCGACGATTTGACAGTATTTTACTATTCCAACTGTTTCACTATAGCATACAATAACCGCAGCGGTGCGGCTTAGATATTTAAATGGCTTACAAATATCAATTTAACTGTCTATTTTAGCTTCAATTTGGCTATTGGTAGATACAATTAGGTATTACGTTATACATATCTAAATTAGTACAAGTTTACTATTGTATTTTAGTTAAAATCCACATTTACGAAGGACATAAGAGAAAGGTTATTTATATTCACATTAGTGCAGAAATACCGAGCGCGGACGCCTATTACATAATAATAAAGTGAATGTACGATATTTATATACATTTAGTTTGGAGCTTTAACAAAAACAACATACCATTACGTCAGGACCCTAACGGGGTAAGCAGAAAGCACCGAGTGCCAAATATCTCTGTCCTTGCAAACCTGTGATTTAAGCGATTCAATAATATAAGATAGTCATGTTAGCCTCCTATAATTCGTATATTCTCTCAGACACAGTGTGTCAAGAATATCGAGGAAGAACCGTTCCCAAATCAAAAGACATAACAAATTTTGTTATTACGTCACGCTTTTGTTATTTGCAGCAAAAATATACAACCATCTGCACGGCGACACCAATTCAGGATATTGAATTCTCCGAATACGTAAAACTTACAAACACATCCGTATAATCTTGTTAAAATAATCTTACAAACGTTAGAATTTTTTTTACAGGAACTCAAGAGCCAAGTAAATAAAGGGCAGTTTGCGCTTGGTATAATCGCACCTCACGTACGATACAGATCTCGGCTTAGGGCGACTTTGTACCGGATAGCATTGGAGAGAAATCTCGGCAAATAACTCAGGGTGGTCGCGCGAAAAACGCGAACCATTAGTCACGGACGTCTGTGGCGCTTGCATAAAATATAATTTTGACGTCAATTGTGACGTTGACAAACTTCCATAACAATTGAACTCCTTCCGATCCGATCAAAATGTATAATACCTTCCTTTTGAAAGTTTCACCCGGTTTAAATGTACATAAAATGTTTTCAAACTTCAGCCACTTATTCCTCCGACCAAAATTTACCGCAAACGGAACCCACAGAGAAGTCTAGCGACGCAATAAATTTGTCATTCATTCATTTCCATTCCAAATGTCATCCGCCCAAGATTATGTGACGTTTTAATAGGTCAGAATTAGCATAGGAACGGGCGGGTTACTATTTTATCTTCAGAGTACAAATAAGAATAGAGAGCGCTTACACATATAAGTCTGAATCAGTATGTATCTGCATTCATTATTTCTGTATTCGTTTACCAGTACTATATTATTAAATGAAATTGCACTGCAGAATTTTAATGACACGAAATTTACCAGATTTTTGCTAATTTATTACCTACTTGTAATAATCGTTCCACTGCTAAAGTACTATTTCTAAATAAATATTTGAAAATGTTCATATGAATCTCTTGTAGCCCTGAAAATATTTTGTCATTTAGTTTTATTAACCCCACTTTACAATTATATGAAGCAGCGATTTACAATCTTAGAACACAAAGTTATTGCACTGACAAAATCAATTCATGCATTAACCAATACATATTCGATTTTTCTAAATGTTTCCTTGCGTAGAACTATTATGTAAACTTATGACGGTTCGAAATCTTTGAACACTCTAAGCCATTCGTACTCGGAGAAATCGGTTGAATCATCACGTGTTAATATTATCTTAGATGTTATGTCTCACGCAGAGGTAAGCCTATATGTCAGTAGAGGATTATTCAAGACTTCGGACGTTTGAAACGATCTTAGGCGCGTCGTTCTTCGCCGTTTCAGAGATTTGATTGCTGGATTCAACCCTAATACTTGTTGCTTTATTATTTGACTGACAGCTTTGTTTCAACAAACTTGTAGAATATTATTAGAAGCAGTTTAAAGATCCAATAAGTATAACGAATTTCAATATAAATATAGTCAAACATAACAATACACATAACAACATAATATCAAACAAGAATGACACAATATGATATTAGGTATATTATAGGATTATTCGTTATATATTCGCTATTCGTTATTCGTTATAGAACGTTCGAATTTTAAATTATGAGTAGGTATAAAAACGCATCTACTAGTGACGTATCTTAGATTATGCGGATATTTTATTTAATATACATACGTATTATAGTTATATGAACATATATGTAGCTGTTGGCTAATGTACAAACATAACATCACGCCTGGATGTTGGTTGGTGTTTTTATGAAATAAAAAAATCCTCGATTATTTAACGCATTTTTAGCGAGACTTCAATACAAAATGTATAGGATTAAAAATGTCTGTGACCCTTCTGTCGATGAACTACGCTCGATATCACATCATTACAGTTTACGATCGGGAGGCGTGAAGAGAATCGTCTAGCGACTCAATAGCATCACCTTATGCTATAGCTTTTTACAGTCTCAAGATCCGAATTCTTTCCGAAAATACCCTTATTTAAGCTTGTTTGACAACCGCTTAAGAATCGACTCCCAATAATCTGCAATAAAAAAGGTCAAAAGGTCGGCCGGTATTGCGCTCCTCATAGACCGCAATTTCATACTTTCCAAACCACTTATGCTTCGCAATATTATGTTCTAGTATCCTAATATGTATAAAATCAGTAGTCAAGTAGTTACGTAAAAAATATGTTATAGCTTGACAGTATTTTATTTAACTGCTTAGTCTGGGATGGTGTTGTTAATGTTTGTTGTAACAAGATTATTAGACTAGACTAGACTAGTTATTTTGACTGATCTTTAAACGATTTGTAATAAGATGATTAATTCTTAGGAAATATAGCAAATATTTTTTGCTATTGGTTAATATTATTTATTTGTTGACGATTTACAACGCGCACTAACTATAAATTTTATAAATGCACCACACCACCACACCATCTGTTGATAAATTATGTAAAATATTAATAAATGGTGGCGACGGGCTGCAGAGGGTAAATGCACAACATTGAAAGGACCTACCCGCGGTTCTCGCTTTTTCAACTAGTTCCGTTACAACTCGCGTGCGAACAACAGTCTCAGCACGATTGCCCTCTGTAGCCCTCCCTGTTCTTACAAGCATCGGTAGTTTTCCTTATATTTCACTCCCATCGCTTACACTATTACTATTAAATATAGACCCAACATAAGCAAGTACTTACGTTACAGTTTAATTAAACCACATAATTAAAATTGTTTTTAAGCGTACCTATAATAATTAATAAAGTTTTTTCTACTCTGACGTAATTAACTCGCTCGAGACTAAGCAATTACAGTAATAAATAACATTTTCTCAGCTAAATAATCTTTCACATCAGACTCAAGTTAATTACCCTTTTATATCAATAGATAAAAACACTTAAACGTTTGCTTACTATGTAAAATATTATAATTAAAGTACTGAAATATTCTCGCCGGCTCTAAAATAAACATACAAAACGCACTAGACTTTTTAAAAGCCTATTTTGAGGCTTTAAACGACGTTTCATTCGGTGGCCAGTGGTAAGAGGTAGAATGGGTGAAACTCATAGTTTGGTATCGGTTAAGAGTTAAGAGAGTTAAGTTTATCATAAATAATAATACCAATATAATATTATATTGGTAAATACCATCTATAACTTTCGTTTCTGCCTTAATAAATATTTATAT
>DWUN01003611.1:0-11818 GCA_018249975.1 Passova gellias
ATGTACCTAGTTCATATTAGGAAAACGCTGTCTGAATCAGAACCAGTAATTTTATTTGCGTGAACATATGAAATTTATGCGAGAAAAAAATTGTTTATGGGGCTACCAATTTGATGACGCGCCAATTCAATTCGAAACAATATGTTTACATGTACTTAGAAATGTTTATTGTCTACAATAATTGATAACTGTGGTATACAGTTTTGTTATAAAAGTAACGAAGGGATATTCAGTAACTGTATAATTAATGAGAGTAGGTTTCGAATAACTGATTTCAGACACAATGTGCGGGCAGCTGTTGGAACTACTAAGTATGAGCGCTTTGTGTCCCTAACATTGGGTCAACATGCAAAAAATCTATCTGTATCTAAAAAAGTCCTGACAAATGAAGGAAGTTGAATATTGAAGTCCAAAGTCGATATCCAAACATATTTATGTATATTCTTTATTTATGCTCCGGTAAGAAAAACGTATACACGGTACACGGTAAATAATAAATATAGTAAAAGGCGGTGTTCACTATCACTAGGGAAGCTTTTTTCCAGGTGGCCTTTAGGTAAAAGAAAAATGTTGTAATAGCCTTAAGGCAGTACAACACGTAAAAGGAATAGAAACCTACAAATATTTACTTACTGAGATAACAAAAATAGAACTGGATTATAGGAGAAGGCAAGATTATCCGCTCCAGCAATTCAAACTTGTAACTTTACAGGTGTTTCATTTTCGTCAGATTTGTTTTAGAGTAGGAACCTGTGTTATATTTGCATATAATATATATCTATATTACCGTAATGGGAAGGTTATTATCCTAAAGAACTATCATAAGAAAATATACATTAAAGGCGATTTTGAAAATGTCATATATCTCTTGAAATTTTCAGTAATGAAATGCGCACTAAGGTATCTTATATTTGTATCAGTTAGAACAGTATTTTCATAATGAAATTGTTTCTCAATTATATTTCCAACACATTTAATTCTCCTTTTGAGAAGTGCCAAGCTACTCCGTGCTGGAAACATCCTTTCCATTTTAATTATTCTCTTTTTTCCATGTTCAATATTCATTACGATTTTCGTCGAGCGGACATTAAAATTCATAACTCTGCTATTATACTCGTCAACATCTGGCTCTCGGAGGTTATTATCTGGAACTCGAAGAAATGCATTAATTAATATAAGTGTAAGTTATAAAATGGCCTTTTCATGCAATAATATTTACGTGAAACTGAAAACAAAGAATGTGTTATCTTCATAACTTACATAGCAATATTTTGAACAAACGACTGTAGAATATCAGTTTATTAAGAAATTTTATTGGAAATAACAATAATTGACGACACTATTTTTGCAAGAGAAATTAATATCAAACAAAAGGTAATGAGGCAATATGCATTGCACTGATGTATTTCCGTGCATATTTTTCGTATCCACCTACTTATTGCTTGTTTGGATTGGAAGTTTATAAGCGTTGTTGTGCTTTAAAAAGATACATTTTTAAAGGCATTTTGATACTTTATGTTATAAATACATGTTATATATCAAACAGGCACTGATGAGACCTGATGTTAAGCGACGGGTGAGCTACGGAAAAAAAAATGTATGTAATCTGGAAGTAGGATTCATGATCCTCGGTCGAATCACGGTTTCTAAGCTATTATTAACCGATACAAAATAGGTAGAGAAATAACCCCTGCGCGAGAAATGCTCCTTAAATAATTGTCTGTTTAAATAATAAATAATTGTTGGGGTTTTTTCAATAAAAAATGCTTCATTGATATTTTAAGAATCAACCGATTATTTCAAATCAATGATAACAAGTTAACGTTAAGTGAAAAAGTTATATCAATTATATTTATCCTTGACTGTGCTTTTACCGAGTGACATTTTACAGCTTTGTTTAGCGCGATATATGTCATAGCCATCCTCTACAACATTTTAAAACGAATTAAATGATACTGAAATGTAAATTTACGTGCCGTAGTCCTAACCAATGACATAATTAAATAAATAACTTGACATTAGCTGGCGGCTTCAACCTCGTGAAAATTGATTAATCCGGGAGTGATGTACGTTGTATTTTTAATGCCGCGGGTTGTTTATCATTTACGGATATTACTTCCGTTTCGTTTATCCTATTCGTTCTCATCTTCCCTACATGACAAAGCGTGTATTGGAGCAAAGTTTAATTATTTATTAATCAAAATAGCAAAGCGTTTTATGACGCATTTGTGATTTTGGCCGTTCGTGAAATACGAGTACTTAAAATGACATATCGTAATTGCGTATGTACTTGTACAAGAATAGTTTTAATCAGAAGGGGAATGCATTGTGTGCACACTATTACATATATTATTATATATAAATAATTGAACAATTTCAGTATTTATGTACATACCTTCACTGTAGTACAATTGTAAAATATTGGGTACAATTCAGTTGTATTCGAATGTGAATAGTTAAGGTTATAAAAATAAACGATTATGTTTCAAACAAAAGGTATTTATATATTGCATGTCTATTTTATACGAAACATGCCATGTGAAAACCAGGTGGTGTATTTCTGTCGAGTTCGAAGTAAATCAGTGCAGGTGTACAATGGTACAGGAAATGGATTTCCTTTTGATTAGAATCTTGGGACCAACACTGCTACAACTTCCGGCCGGCGTCGTTAAATACCGAGACTCGGCACCGATACTATTTCCCCAGATGATTAACTATTAATGTTACATATGGCTTTGCCTCACAGAAACCTTTTACGGGGTTTCTTCTAACTACATAACAGTACCAATTTAGAGTTATGGCTCCAACGATTTATCCTCGATGTCCATATGAGTGCAGATGGCAGTTATGCAACGGACATGTCGTTATAGGAACTATAACAATGTGATGTTCTTCACAGACGGACAAAATGCCAGTCTATCTTGGCTTGTTTCATTGTTAGCACATATAGAATTGGTGGGAAATGGTTTTTTTTTGGGAATATCTAAAGATCGCTTCGTAAAATACACTATAATGACGAAATTATTGATATGTTCAGCAACGATCTTCGCTAGTGGCGCAGTGGAAGGCTTGACTTTTTAAACGCCAAATTGGTTTAAGTATATATCTTCTACGAAACATGGGTCGAGAATTATTACAAAGCGTAGATAATAATGTACGAGTAGTACGTGTTCGATGCATATAAAATGTAGTAGGTATCCCTGCGCATTTATGTTAGCAAAAATATATTTATGATTGCTATTTGTTTGAAAATCATAAAACATAACAAAGTTTTCTCATAAATCTTGTAAACATACTAAACGAAATGTAAAAGTAATATTGGTAAACGTAATTCACAATTTTTTGTACATCAACGATGTTGAAATAGAATTATTTGTTGATACTGATAAAATAGCTGTACATTTTTTATTAGCTGAAGGGTCTTCGTAAAATTTTCCCATTTCCCTTAAGCTTCCAAATAAAATCCTTTGCTGTTATAATGTTTTAAGGTTTAATATAATCTTTAAAAAATACGGAAGTACTTATTACACTTTGATGTTTAATTATCTTTTACATTCTTTAATGTTCAATAAATCAAAATATTAATGTTTATAGTCTTTAAAAGATGAAGTGCTATCATAAAAACAGTAATGAAGCTTAATATGTTACTTAGTCATATTTTGTAGATTAAAAACATTAACAGCACATATATTGTTTTTCTTATATTCGTTTTGACTGCTGACAGGCTTCCTAGCTGCGATTCATTGACATCCCGTTGTTAAGCATTGGTCGTCACATTTAGAGAGCCTGGGGCTTGCCACCGCGATATTCCAGTGATGATTGATGAACGTGGCGTGGTTGCTGAACGCTTCGAATATGGTTTAACGCCTGTTTAATATGTCATTCGAAGCACGAAAATGTTTGTGAAAATTTGCCACCAGCTGTCACTTATACAAGAGTCAATGCCGCTAGGTTTAATATTGCTTAACTTTGCAGATCGTCTTGGCCATAGTACTTTATATATACGACTCTAAATAGGAAAATATAATCCTTCTTATTTATTTATTTATTTATTACTTTATGTACACAGAAGAAATAACAAATGCAGACCAAACAGTAAAGAGGACGGCACAAAGGTACTGCTTATTTCCCTAAGAAATTTCTTCCAGCAGACCTGTAAGAGGATAATTGATTCTTATTTGAAGATATTAATTTACTTATTTAAGAATATATACACGTTTCAGATAGATATTGTAGAACTAAATAAAAACAAAAGGAGTGTATAGAGTTGGAAGTATTATGAGATAAATTATACAACATTACTAGAAAATCTGGACATTAAATCTCACTATACGCCGGTAGCCACAAGTGCCATGAGCATGTATGAAATGACTAAGAGGATTTATGTTATACATTGGAGTGATATTTTATTACTCTGACGATTCCAACACTCATCCCAACAGTCGCAAACTTTATCTTTCGATGTTTTCTTTTACTGTCATAGCGGGTGATATCTGATTTAAAACATGGAAATAACGTTGTGGGACCACATGTCCTATCAGAGATTCCAATCCCAAACAAAAGTAATACGAGGCTGAAATATAAATCACTAGTAGTCGACCAAGATGACGGGAAGAAACTGGATGAGGAAAACCGAAGACCGGACTCAATGGTGTGCTTTGGGAGAGGCTTATGTCCAACAGTATCGGCCGATTTTGATGTTGATGAATATGTTGTGATCGTTTTGAATAAGATTTACATAAATAACACAATTTTAATAATGTAGGTCTCTTAGGTGTTCAATCACATGTACAATCACGCACACTATCACAAAACTTTGAAGAAAAAAATTTCCGCATAAATTGTTTTTGTCCAGTCAGTATCGACTTTACGATGTTCTAGCAGTATAGCCACAAGTTGGTTTCTGTGGTAACGCTAAAAGAATTGTTTTATATATTGAAGTGGTATTTTATAGCTCAGTTACGTCACTCGTCTATTCTGCCGACGCTGCGATAAATTGGCGCTCGCAGATATATCTACGACTAAGGGGCTGGTTGGCAAACGGGTAGACAAGTCACTCAAATACGCCTAATATCCAACCTGGCAATTTAAACGCCATTTTTAATTATTGTGTCGTAAAAAACTCTACCGGAACGTTTCAGCGAATCTTGGCAATCTTCAAAGTATTTTTCTCCCATCTGTATCACTAACTCCTTACTGCTTGCTCAATGAAGACTGATTTCTTTTAATTAATTTTGTTTCATATTTAAATAGTTGATTTATTTATTTATTCTTTGTTGTTTAACCTAAAATGAAAATGCTGAATGCGGCTTAAAGCTCAGCGGTCAGTCAATTCAAGGTTTATAAGAGTAAATGCACTTTTGATCATTTGCGGCAAAACTGGTAACATACCTAAATTGCGAATATTCACTCTCATGTGGATTCCCGTGACTTTTGATGAACTACGACTGGTGAAATAAAAACTTGAGATTCAAATCATTTCTGGGACTCAGGTTAGATTGTCAAAACATAGAAATAAATTTTTACTAGTTTGTAGTCGACGTTAATATAGACGTTACTTGAATTTGAGGTTATTAAAGGATATTTCAGAACCTTTCATTGAAATCACGTCAGTAGTATCAGTATGATGATTAATGACTTAATTTATTCATTATGAGATTCACCAGTAACGTATGGTAAAGGTGCGAAGATGAGTCTACTTCCTATTCTGCTTTTATGTCATGACACCATTCCACACAAAGCTGTTCTTGAGTCATGGCGTATTGTTCTAACTAGGACTACGATGTGCTGTATTGTGTGAATAATTAATTCTTATGTTCCGAAGTATTCACTGCTAACACGTTTTTTGTGGCTTTTATAGTAAGCTCACCTGTTCTTCATTCCCTAGGATTAATTGGCTGGGTTTTATTTCAATTTACGTTCCACCACACACACTGTACCAAGCTCTACAAAGGCTTTTATTTCTAATATTTGTACCTAATAATAAAATATATTTTAGATACAATACTGTTTTTAAGTGTATTTGTGATGCAACGTTTCTATTTAATACACACACACACGCACACGCACACGCTCACGGACACGGACACACACACGCACACACACACACAACATCACGCCAAGTCCCGAACGGGGTAGGCAAAAAGCACCGAGTGCTAAATAGCTTTGTCCTTGCAAACCTGACACGTTTCGTCTACATTCTATTTAATACGTTAAAATATAAACCAATAACTAACTAATTTTATTTTTCGCCGGAATTATAGTGTCTAGTACAATGTACTCATTGAGTAATACCATGAAACGGAGTTTTCATTTGAACGAATATATTTTACGAAAATCTATCTGGTCAACCACGAATACCTATAGACGAGTGTTGCTAAGAAGACATGTAACCGGTAGAAGAATATTTTGTACATCCATCAGGGTAATACTTGTTTTATCGTTTGTCTCCAGTCCGCGTGGACGTATGCGATAAATTGATGTTGGCATTTCACAGACACGAATGTTGAGAATTTAAGTTTGATGGCGTTTATTTTCACAAAGTAAATGTTTTAATAAATTTAATACATTTTTTCATTAAGTAAGGGTATTGCAAAACTTAAATAGTTTTGAAACGATTTTATAAAGTTGTTGTTGAAATTTTAAATCCTTATAAAAATCGTTACATTTTCACTAAAATTAACATATTGTAATACCGAAACCTAACGCATATATTGCAAAATATCAAGTATATTTCTACGTAAACTCACTTACGCCTATTTTCACATGATAAAACTATATTATGTCTAGCAATAATTATTGATTGTAGTCTTATTACGAAATATATTTGCTTTGGCAGCTCACCCAACCACGGACATTGTCGTAAACACTCGAGGCGGCTGGCACAGAGCTCCTCGTAAATAAGACGCGAAGCGTCAAGCGCCCTTGCCTCGAACACGTTAACTAGCCGTATTGTGCTATTATTGCAACATTCGATCATGTATTATGTATTACATATGTGATTTTGTGTATAATAGAATCCCGACGTGGTAAATGAAACCTCCCTTATTTATAGTACAAAATTCAATGCGGGCTAATTAGACAAACTTACAATAACAAACGCGATTGTAAGCAACGAAAAACGGTTTTAATTTGAAAACTTCTCTATCCCAAGTTGTAGACAAAGTAAATGGGTCTTACACGATCTGATAACAATGTCGATGATTTTCTTGTATCCAGATTATCGTTTAATAAACCAAAAATTTGGTCGGCTCACAAACAGTTATTATAAAGTTTTGTTAAGTAGAAATTATAACAAATCGAGTCAATAACAATTTAAGATAAGACAAAATACGAATTTTGAGATTGCTTGAACTTATTGTTATTATTTTCCTCCAGTAACAAACCGGTGCGTGAAAGGAATAAGTCATTATTACTTCCAGTGGCTTGACTGTGTCAGTGTCGGCATAGCGGCGGTGTCTAATAAATTTCATTTCCTCCAAGAGATCGACCTAACTGCATTCTTTGTTCAATAGTAACTTGATATTCAGTTGACCTACATTTCCCGGGAGCAGTGGTAGGCTACTTTTAGCGGTAGTTTAAATAGTCCTTTGAAACGCACATAAAAGTTAAAAATGAAGTCAAATTACACAAATGCCACTAAATATAAACGACGTTCCTTGACACTAAATATACCATAAAAAATACAGCACGAAAGTAGAACACTTAATACAATTCCTAGACCTGCTCGTTAAAAGCGTTGTATCTCTGATCTATCGTACAATACAACACTCTGTAAGGAATGAATAAGTTTGCCGGACTTAAGGCGTATTATAGAAATACGTAGTACCATTTTTATTTAAATTTTCAATAATTTCTATATTCCAGCCTCACATCTAAATTGACTTTTTTTTTAATAGACAGTGAAGTAGAAATATATATAAATTAAATATTCGAAATGGCAGTAGCGAACCGTTAATAGATCCTCGATTCGTACTAGATTGCTTTTTTCCCTATCTATCTCTTGAGATATACTTTACTTGCTTTTTATTTAAGTTTTTTCAGTGTAATTGAATTTGCGGTCGAGTAAAATTTGAAAATATGTTTGCTTATTTTGTTAATATCCTTTATATGCATGAAATAGACTTTAACGCAAGTGTTGTGTTTATTTTATTGTTATTGCTACTTCACTGATGAAGGTACTTACTAGGTCACTGATGAAGTTAACGCAGTATATGATGACTTGTTAGTATGTAGATAGAAATTTGATGAAAGTTATCCGAAGCAATTCAGTAGTGCGTTTCGCATCGTTGCTTTTGGTATTTTATCGCATTTGCAGTGTGCGGCAGAAGCGATTCGGTAGCTCTACAAACGTAGGACGAAGCTGAGCGACATCAGGTAGAAAAGTACGGGTGCCGCGGCGGCGCACGCGTTTCTAAAGCCGCAGCAGTATGCATCTATACCGATGTTGCGTCACATCTATATTGCGCTAGCATCTGGTTAAGTACTTACACACGTACAATATATGGTTCGTATATAATTGTAGAGTCGTGCTACATGGGCGGAGATAGACGACAGGGTCTGGGCCGTTTTGCGACGGTACCACTGCAAAAATCGTTGTGCGCGACATCCCTGATATTGCATTAAAATAATCTATATTTATAATTGTACTCTATATAGTACTTTCAACTAAATTAATAGTAACATGAAATAAATTTTATTTAATCCTTCTCCTAAACGAAGAAAAAATAGCTTTGCTTGGAATTTGCACGACCCTCCTTCACGAGATTTTTAATTAAATTCTGCTTTGATCAAGGAAGCAGAATGTTTCTTTCGTTAATGATTGATTAAAACCACAATAAAATAAATCCATTCTATTACACAAAGGTCCACCCAACTGTCCTTGTTGACCGAATACAAGTATCAGTCAAATGTAAAGCAATTAACAATTAAGTAAAATTGTACAATTCGTGCTTAAACAGTTTAGTTTCGCTCCAACAGAAAGAAAAGTATGCTTTGGAAGTTTTCAAGAAAAAAATCACGAGAAAAATTTTTAATTAGCAAAGCTTGCGTTGAAAAAAGAATGTTGACAAAAAGAAACGGAATTTCTCGTATTACCTAGTTAGGATATAACCACTGTCTAACATACCTATTAGCCCATTGTATACCAGTGGAAAAAAGGAAACATACGAGATTGTACTAAGTAGCTAGAAGTAGTTACAAATAGAATAAAATGTGTGACTTTTTGAGTCTGTTGCTATCGAAAATAATTTCGTTATTTAAGTATATGTATAATCCCTTGCAGAAACCTAGGATCGCAAATAGAACACTGGGAATTTCTATGGATAGTTATAACTTCAGTTATCATCTCCTTCGTTGAAAGATTATCTACATATATTTTGTTACAATATTTATATGCTCATTTGTTATGAAATATGTTCCGCATTTAATTTCGAACTAATAAATTTTTCTCATTATTTTGTGAGCTTGGGCAATTTTGTATTTTTTGAAATAACCTTTTCATTAATATAAATATAAAGGTATTCGCTCGGGTGAATGTTGTGATTTCGCGAATGACCCGACGAATACTTTTACAGTCGAGAAACATCAATTGAGGTCGTGCCGTGCCATCGATAGACCCCCATCACCGCCGCCACCGCCCTCGCCCTCATCAGCGAACTCAAACTATAATTTGCAAAATATGGAACATAACATTAGCACTCTACTTTCTACTTAAAACGCACTAGTATATTATGTGTTTAATTTACCTTTTAGGTGCATCGTTTATAATTATGAAACAACAATTAAGTAATAAACTAGCAGACTCTCTCGTCTGTAGGTACCTACTTCAACAAAGTAACACAACGTTTCTTTTAAACTTAGGTAAAACTCCGTGTCTTTTTTGAGTATTGCCATTTTCTTATGGTTTATATAATAATTAATAGAACTTTTATAATACCTACATAGGGAATCAGTTTGGCAATCAATTATGTAGGTATGCCACCTTCGTGCGGCTATCGCCATTCGGCGCATTGAAATTGTTGCATACGAATGCGTCTGCGTTAGAGCAATATCAATTAGGGTACTGACGTATAACCTAGAGACCGCAGCCCGACCGTGCCTTCGCCATCTAATTATTCCTGGATTTCGATAGTATGAATGTCGTAGCACAAAACGTAATCTCATTCAAAGGCCGTCATTCATCTCATTTGAAGTCTCGAAATCCGTTCGTATTTTAAATTTGTACGCACGACGGTTAATAGCGACCACTATCCAATGGATGGGACGTGTGTCTAATTGCTAACTGTACATGGATAAAAATTATACCTCTTTCTAACTGAACATTAATATAAACTAGAACTAAGTAGGTAGAACCATAAAATGTTTAGATATGATCCCTAGTTACATAAATTTAAATTAAATTACTACCGAAATCGTTAAACTGAGTAATGTAAAAATGGGAGCAATGCAAATTTATTTCTTCTATTATAATTCAAAAGCTGAGCATTTTTCTAAAACAATTTGGGAAGAAATTTTGTATAAACATAATAAATTTCTATGAAAGATAAGTGAGTCGAGTGTGTCTCTGTTACAGCAATTTCAATTACGTGCCGGCGATAGGAAAATCGACCGCCCTTGTCTCAACCGAGAACTCAAACTGCAATTTGCAAAATCTGGAACGTGCTATTGCCTAAACAGACACTTTACTAAACTAAGCCCCTAACCGTCTATTGTTTACTTACTTATTAATTAAGATTACCTCTAAAAATTTACGTCCTATCCTATTTACGGCGATGGCCCTGGAATGAAGATACTTCACGATGAAATTGCTTTAAGATTACATTTAACCGAAACAAAGTCAAGTGAAAAATTGTTTTGTGGCAAAGAAAAATGTATCGTTTAATAGACTTTGAATATATTGTTAATAGATGTTTCTTAAATTTAAGGTGACTTATGGAAGATAAATTCCAAAAAATCCTAATAGGTATTCAAATTCAAAGCTTTGTGGCAAGTACCTACCACTGACACGATAAAATGTTAGGCGTTTTAAGATCACGAGTGATCGAGGCATGTCCATCTTGTAATTTATTTTAATATTAGTTAGTAGCCATGAACATTTTCAGTCATTTCGGTATCATTAATCAAGTCATCTTTTGAGAAACATGGGTTGTTATCTATCATTACAACGTTTCTCAACTAACAAGTCCTTCGTTTAGCTTAATTAACTTCTGTAATTGGCCTACTTCGAGGCGTGGTAGTTTAGACCGGAGGCTGCTGAAAACCGATACCTCTTTGCCCTGACTCCTGCTCCTTTTGTGAACCCTTGATCGAGATTAAGATGATGTATACAGAAAATTTACTCGGACCCTCGGATGACTTAAAGGACGGAATGTAGTCAATTTATGTAAATAGCTTCCATATAATGTTTTGTTCACGTTTAAGAATTTACGGAATATTCTTAAAAGAATTTTTCTTACTTCAGTTCGGCACTCCGTTTCTATACCTATGCGCTACAATATTTTGAAAGTCAGTACGATCGACGTTAGGAAATTTTTAATAAGTAAAATCGCATTTTTCGTGATGAAATTTCATATAGATACTTGAGGGTCTTGGGATGAATATAGGCTACTTCTTTCTCCCATTTTTTGTTAGTTTATGTTAGAAAAGGCTGTCGCAGGGTCGTTATTTACGCGGGAATATCTTTGTGACACGCTGATTTCCAAGCGGGCGAAGCCGCGGACAAAAATAGTTATCAATATAAACAGTAGGTACGAATTAAATTTTATTTTACTTTTAATCTGCTATCATAAAAAACCCGGACATGACGTTTACTTGCAAA
>DWUN01003612.1:0-11815 GCA_018249975.1 Passova gellias
AACAAAGTCGCTTTCCGCTGTCTGTCCCTATGTATGCTTAAATCTTTAAAACTACGCAACGGATTTTGATGCGGTTTCTTTAAATAGATAATGTGGTTCAAGAGGAAGGTTTATATGTATAATAACATCTTTTACATAGTAGAGAAACACTGTTTTTTTTTGAGTTTTCTAATGTGATGTCGTAAATAATCACTTTTTTTGCGGCGGGAGCGAGACGAAGTCGCAGGCAAAAGCTACTAAATTTATATTTTACTATTGCGATCAAAATATTAACATCTACAATTCATACTTCCATATATGTAACATTTTACGAATTGTATTTACTAACGTCATCAAAAGTAGTTCAGTAACTATCTTTTTACCATAACACTTGTCGACTTTTATTCATGGCCCAATAAAGTGTACCCACACAAAACTGTTATTTCTTTACTATAATGCCGAATTCAGTCGGGAAAAAGAGAATGGTACAGCTCGTATAAAGTACATATATATATATAATATATTCCCATAAAAGATCTCATAACTTTTTAGGGGGGTCCATGAATATAACTTTTACGATTGTTAGGAATTAATAACGGAATACGGATTCGGACCCTCATATTTTCAACAATAAAGACCAGTAGATATTGATACGAATGTATCAATAATTTTTTAATACTCGCAAGCACAATAAATACAGGAAATTCATGATAAGCGATTCGTGCTTCAGAAAACTGCAACTCTGTACTTTTATAACATTAATAAAGTTTCAGTTTATTAATGTCTTCGTGACATTTTGTTCTTTTAGTGGATTTGAAGCCAGATACCTGTATTGAGAGACTGAAATCGCAACCACTGCGTAAACGTTAATGCCTATTACTCGCCAATGTTATAATTGTATAAAAAATAATGTATGGATTGTTAATAGTTTTTTGAATTAATAAATGTTACTAGTCAACTACTTAGGCTCCTTTAAGGCTTTCCATGAGCATTAACGATTGTTATTTTATGATACCAATCGGGAATGACTGTTTAATGTTCCGTCAATGTTTGCCACTAGCGGCCAACCATCTTAGTGCTGACCGACCAGGCTTTGTTTATCTCACATTCGCTATCTACCTGCAACCGCTAGTACGTTGCGACCGCATAAAAAGTTAGATAATGTCGAAGAAGGACAGTAGCGGTTGTTATCAACGAGCGTCGGACTTGTTTACGATCTGAATGACAAGAAATAGGCGCGAAAGCACGTTCTTAATTTAAAACGTAAATTAACTAAATCTCGATACAGCCAGTGCTATTTACTTCCCAAGAGAAACGTTCCGAACGTTATGTGCTAGCACAATTAAGATCTCCGGTCATTAAAGACTCGCATCTCTTAAGTTAGTCGAGTGGAGAATAAAATGCGGGAGCTTCCTGTTGCCACACTCTGTTCAGACATTCAGTTCTCATGTAGTTCAAAAATTTAATTTAAAGCTTTTTATATAGAACATTCTCTAATTAGCCACATTTACTAAACCAAAGTGAAACCAAGTAGCAGTAACGAGAAAAGAGAATTAAAATTGCATTTTGATGCATTGCAAAATAAATGCATCAAAATCGAATTAATATTAGAAATACTTTACCAAGGTAAATAAACTCATGTGCGTTTATTTACCTTGAACATACATACATATTTATATGCATATGCATACATACATATGTATTTATATGCATATGCATATAAATATGTGTCTATGTTCAATGGCTATTTTCGGGCTTCATATCATATTCCTAAAGCTTACGAAGGATCGAGATAAACATTTAAATATCCATAAAGTTGCTTTCAAGCTTATGTCTATAAGGGAATTTCTTATAATAGCCTTGCTATCACCAATTATAATAATTATATTTTGGCAATGGACCGCGGCTGCTATGGAAACCTGCCGCTAATCAGAATAAGCGACCTAAGCAAACAACAAATTTAAGGTTAATTTTATTCCGACTAATAATATTCCCGTTAATATTATAATGGAAAGCAAAAATGTTTGTTTTAAATTTAAATGAAGTGATATTGTGACGAACTGATGACAAATTGAGATTAATAAGTCCGTCGTCCGTGGAGCGACTGCGTGCAAACATCAATCAAGATATTTTAAATTAAAATGAACAAAAAGGTTCTCGATACGTTATGGTAATGACATTTTTTCAGGGTTTGAATTATTGTATAAATTTGGCTCTTCGTGTACGCATTTGTGCTGATATGTTATAATCATTAGATGGAAAATGTTTTCCTAACCATCCCGGGTTGGAAACGTATGTTATTGATCTATTGATCTTAGATTGAATATTATGACCACTTCGCGATAGGTTTCCGTGATTCCAAAAACACAGTTAAAATGATTCGATTATACGGTCGAAACCGGAACATAGCATAAAGTGCTACCGCAGTGAAACCTACAAAGCATTCTGCTGCTACTAACAAAGCGGTTGAAACAAATCAGTCTTTGTACCCATATGTGGTTAAACTGGGTGCAAAATATATTTATTTCTTCTTAGCCGTTTCTTTTCCAATGAACTAACGTAACACTTGTGATAAGAACGTGAAACTCCAGATTGTATACAATCGGATAAACATACATACATAACATCACGCCAGGTCCGTAACGGGGTAGGCAGAGAGCACCGAGTGCTTGTAAAAGTAAAGTAAACGCTTGGGGTATTTCCTCACTTACTGATCCTGTTATAATTTGACAGTCAAACAACACCATTAAGAAACTTTACCGAGCGGCGGCACCGAAAAAAGTCTTTTGTTTTAAATACCCGCCTTGAAAAGGTCGCCTAATTTGTCGACCCGAATTGGACATTATTTTCCTCTTCCATTGTTTGTGTTACCGTTACCGAGAGAGCTAAATACCGTTTAGCCGGCGACTTTTCCGTTTAACTTGCCCGCTGTTGCCGGCAACGCGAAGGGGTTAAGCTCCAGCCCTAAACGTAAACTGCTTGATTTTCTTTCAAGAAAATAGGGTAAGGGGTTGAAAATCGCTGCCGTAAACTCTGTATTATATTTAAGGCTTCATTTTGATTGTGCAGCTTACAGCTTGTTGCCGGTAAGGTTTTTTGATAAGTTATGATACATGCAGAGGTAAATTCTTATACACTGCGATGTAAGAAACAAACGTTTATTAGGTAGTATTAAAAATGTAGTCCATTTAACAATTGTATGTTTTGTAATATAATAGATATTCGCTATATCCCTTCCAGCATTATGTCTGGAATGTGCGAGTCAGCAAATAACTTGTGGGAATTTCGCAATTTTAGATACCTATAGTTTTGTTACATCATTCATTTATTTTACTTAATAAAGGAAAAAATAATTATTTTGCTTTGTTTATTGAAATATTTTTATTGTTTTAATGTTGGGCACGGATCTGCTATCAAAATGAGTGTTTAACGCCATGCTCTGCCACGCTGGTGAAGCGCGATTAGGCAGATTTCATACATTTTGGACAACATTTACAGAACTTGAAGATATGTATATTGCAGGTTACCTAAGGATTTTTTCCTTCACCATTACATTCAACTTCTACTTGTTATTAAATGATTTCCGTAGATACTCGTATATCAATAAAGTATAATACTTTTAGTGATATCATTAAGTACAATGATGTAATTAAGTTTATTAATTTTATCATGGAATGTCTATATCTTTTTTATTCGCATATATTTGTAGCGATTTCTAAACAAAACTCACAGCGACAACGCGATAGGATCATTCGCTGGGGTCTATCCTCGGCGTTATGAAGCGACTATAATTTTCCAATTGATTAAATTGATTTGACATTGGCCTGGCAGCACTTTACATTAATCTCATGCTATACTATTTGCCTGTAATACCAGATCAAATTAGTGTATATAGGTGAATTATAAACTTAAACAATGACAATTGATATATTGTACAATTTACGTTAAATGTTGTTAGGGATTATTGTAATAAATATTTTTTTATTGTCGGTAGTCTTGGAAACCGGCTTGTGTGTCAACAGAGTTATGAATGCAAAAGAAGCGCATCAGGTCTGGTAAGGAGTGAGATAGCGTATTCTGTTGGGGATTTTGTGGTGGTCTTATTTAAATGTATCTCTTTAGTACATATCAGTACCTAATTCGAAGAGTATTTTTTGGTTCTATGCGAAAATATTGTGGGCGTTTAGCAGCGTATATCGGGCTCCTAAAAATTTGTGATCTAGTTTTTTTTCTGTCAAGAGAAATAGTAGCAACAGAGGAAGGTTAGGGAGGAGGTTTTAGTTCGGTAAGAATCCCACAAAACCCAAAAGAAGGTAAGTAAGTGTGTGTATAATATCCACGTTGTCATTTTAGCATTAATGCATCCAACCGATTCAGAGGAGATCTCGAGCGAGCATTTTCCCGAAGTTGCATTAATGTTCAGACATTTTATGTGAAAAGGACCCTTGGGCGTCATTATATTCTTTACATTCATAAACTCAGAACATTTCATAATGAATATGTCTGCCACTTGAAAGAGAACAGTAATTTATTTAACTTTTAAACAGAAAAAGATTCTTAAAAACTGACGGTTAAGCTGGAGGTCGCGGGTTCGATTTCCACTCAGAACACATATTCATATTTTAAGCACATTTGCTGGTCTGATTTAAAAAAAAACATGTTAATATAATACACTATGTTTATCAACTCTACGGCAAGCAGAACAGGCATTTAATTGCTCATTTTTAGAATCTGACAGCCGTATATGTTCCAACCATCATTATATGTAGAAGCAAGGTGGAGTTGCAAACTGCAGAGTTCCCGCCGTTGCATCGAATGGTCCGTACCTTCCAGTGACTTTAATGGGGTGTAACCAAAATCGATAACGCACCGGGTGAGGGAAACGCACCGAGAGCCTTGCCTTAATAAGGTGTGAACCACACAAGCTTTGCTCGCTTAACTAAGCGCAATCTTATTCCGAGCCCAATCTTACTCTGAGCACTTGATAGCTGGACGCGAAGCTTATCAACAATCGCTCCTCTTAATTGTTGCTCGGCGCATGTCGGGCCTTAATTAGTGAAAATACCGCGCCCTATCGCTAGGCATCTTTGATTTTGAATGCAATTATTGTCCCTTTGATAAACAAAACGCGTTAAGTAAGAGCGAGACAAGCATTCTTTTGTATGCGTCTGGAATGTAAGGAGAATGCATTTTTAGATAATTAGTAAATTTTTTTAACGAGTACAATTTGGAAGCAGGATAATTAGTAAAGGCATCTAAAAATAAATGTACTAAGTAGATAGATTCGAATGGGTTGGTCTTGTAAATGTATATTTATTAATCAAATAAAAATGAGTAGCTTCTTTGCTGAATTTGTTTCATTCATTTATACATATTTCCTATTGTTATCCTCAGTAAATATAATTATTGATTTCATTTGCGTTACCTCTTCCCCTATGGTAAGAAAGGGTAGATCGAAAACACCACTGTTCGCACAACAAATTAAATAAAATCCACCCTAACGTTGATGCGTGGAAAACTTACACGAGAAAGTCGGCATAATGAATCTAATTAATGAAAATGTTCATTGGTTTGCGTTGCTAACTCTTGCCGTAATTTAATTTTAATACGTTGCGTGTATACCGCATAAGCCCATTCAAATTATCTAGCGCGGATGATCTTTAGTTGCTCACTGAAATGTGTGCTGTAGCCCTTTTATCCAGTGACTGCGTACGGACTCAAAAGGCAATAAAGGCTTAAATTTTAATTAATTTTTCACTCCGCGGACTTGAGTTGAACTGGAGGCTTAATTGCGAAAATATTTTACAATCCTCGCGCACCCCACCTTAAGACATTTAATTAGTGTTGAGAAATTCATTCTAACGATGTTGCAAGGTGTATTAGAATACTGTAACTGGTTATGTAGGTATATATTATGGATTTACATACCAATCCGTTCGCTACAATAATTATATTGACTGTTATGTATACTACTAATGTGTCTGGTTATTTTTCGCATTTACCATTCAATATGCATTGAATATCATAAGCGGATTCAGCAAACAGCAGTTAATTTTAAATATTATATCTCATTGATTACAATCTGTAAATATTGCAGTGCTGAAAACGTATCTTTTCTAGGGGTATGAAGTTATTGAAGGCCCCACCACCTTCGTTATAACCGCAAATATGGATGGTCGCTAACTCGTTAAGGGTAGGTTTCAAATCTGAAAGCCTTCAAGGAGTTTTCACGAATGTTACTAGCTTAATGAAGCCTAACTTCGCCACTTACCCCTGTACAAGGGTCGAGCGTGCGCGGCGTAGCGTAACTTGACAGATCTTTAGCAATCTGCCATCGCGTCAGTACCACGAGCTACACATATCCATTACTTACAATAATTCGCAATTTAGCTTACTGATTTCATTACATAACAACCTCTTTCTCATAACAGCTGTGACAGCCTAATCGTTTGAATTTCGGTCTCCCGCGTCAGGATTCTGACTGTACAAAGATACATGCGTTTTATGACTTAAACACACCTTACTGATGTCATAAAGCATGTGATGTTTCTCAGATGTGTAAGTCTACGAATCTGTAAATGGTCAGCTTGGTAGACTATGACCTAAAATTTTCGCGCTACGAGAAGAGTGCTAAGAAGAGAAATAAAACTTAATTTGCTATTTTAACGTCAAAATAATATGAATATGCAAATAGAATCTAATTTTACTCCCATTATAATGTTTTGAACCTTTATTACAAGATCAATGAACGTCTGGTCCATTTGCTTTACGACAAGGATTAGTCACGAGAATAATTTGCACTTAAAATTAATTAAGTTTTTGTTTATTTTGTTCAGTTCAGCGACAAAGACACAAGCAAAGAAAAAACATTTATTTGTACCAAAATACGAGTATAAAGATGTTACTGAATTATTAAATGCTTGTTTTACTTTTTACGGCTAATAAATTTTAAACATTAAAATTAACATTACTAGTTATCTACACTAATATTTTGTAATAAATTTAAGTCAACGCTAAACCGAAAAAAAAAGCGCTATACCCGGGGCTTACATCTTATCGTACTGAACTTAAAAGTTCAAACATATAAATTGTCGTTACCTATTTAATTCATACCAAATTGTATTTCGAAAAATTGAACAGCAGTATTACATCACACGAATAAAAAGGCTCCGTAGAATTATGTTAATATAGACACTACACGACGAGGCTACACAAAGTGTACCCATCAACATATTCAAAACGTGTCATCACGTACTAAGAAATTTAAATACGGGAGAGCAGATCACAAAAGGCTTCCAATTCATTTGCTTATCTGTTTAAAAAGAGGTTAGCTGTGGGATATTCAGAACCAATGGAGCTTAATGTCACAAAATGTCAGTGTAGGCTCATCCGAGCAGACATGTGAGCGATGAATGTGAAAAAAAAACGTAAATATGTTCAGCGATGCGAGAGCCCTCGAGTGGGTATCGGTATTTTTATTAAAGATAGGCGAGACTAGAACCGTGTCGTGTACCCGGTAGGCCTTGGTATGAATGGATATGTTTTCCTTTGAAGAACTGTTTCTACTTCGCTCTTTTTTTCAGTACAAGAACGATATTTGATGTTAGTGGGACTTTTTCATGGTTTTTCTCAGAAGTGCGTAGTATAATAAGATATGTATGAAAACAATGTAAAATATCAGGAAAAATCGGTTTAGCGACTGACGTGAAAACATAGCGGAGTTATTTTGCAATGCACATATTATGTATATCCCTAGATGAAGTATATACAGTCATAGATATAACGTTAAAACTTTTAATAATTCATTTTTTAAGGTGTATTGTTTTGTAGATAATATTTTGCATATCTTTATTTGATCATTTTTTTAAATTCTTCATATCATAAATAATTTAGTCAATCATTTTTGTGACATAGTGATCGATATTGAAGCGATTATTAACTTATCCTTTGTTTTTTATTTCATTGATAGTCACAGTCTTTCCTTTAGTACAGTAACTTGGAGAAGTAAATAAATAAATAAATAAAATAGACAATTGCTGCTTAACGTTGTGCGTATACACGAGCGACTGCGCACACGATAAAGCTCAGTGTAGTCGTGGCAGAGATCGCCGTTTTAAATTTAACTCAGGAGCTAGTAACAAAATAAATTTCTTAGAAGAAACTTTAATATTGCTTTCAGTCCAGCGATGTAGACGAAGAATCGTTAATTACAGGATAATTACTATAATTAAAGAAAGTTATATTATCAATTATTCACTTCTTATCCACTTCTGCGAAGGAAATTATAAAAAATATTTTTCTTCGCTCGATGAGTTAACAACGGCTTCTTTATAAAAACCGAATATCTAGCAAGGATCGTTCGTAAAAGTGTCATAGCCTCATAGCCATTCAATGTACTTATTATTAGTAGCTTTTTCAACTTCATTATTTAGGTTTCTGGAATATTAAAGTCTCCTTCAATAATATACCATACGTGCTCGAGCAGACATTATGTCGATTGAACGTGTCTTTTGTGTCACATTGTTGAAGTCTTTAAATTGTCTATTAATTTAATTCTATAAATATCTCTTGGATATATAAACGATGTATTAAAGCAAGGAAAGCGTATAAGTTAAAAACGCATAGCTCTCTTTGTGGAATGGTTCGCTTAAATTTCGTTTCGTTTGATCGGACGTTTGATAGTGAATAAGGCAGTAAGTAAACTGATAACACGTAAAGCGCTGCACCACTCGGTGCCTTGGATCGTATCAATAAAATAACTCGTATCTCAGTTCAAGGACGGAATCGGCCCTTGAGCTTTTAGAAGTTTTTTTAACTTTCGTTTATATGTATGCCTGTAAGTGAATCACTACATAGTACAAAACAAAGTTGCTTTGCGCTGTATGTCCCTATCTGTGCTTAGATCTTTAAAACTACGTAACGGATTTTGATGCGGTTTTTTGAAATAAATAAAGTGATTCAACAGGAAGGTATATAGTAGAGAAATACTGTTATAATTCATATGACAGAACAACGTTTGCTGGGTCAGCTAGTACTGAATATATCGTTCGTAAATACGTTTTGTTAATTGAACTATATGAAATGTGTTCAAATATATACAAATAAAGTACCTACCGTGTAAATCGTTCGAAATAAATTTAAAAAAGGAAATTCACAGTACAAATAACAATGTCAATGCCTTTTATGATTCTCCGCTTATCGGGAAATTTATAACACTATAAAGAATTTCTGCACTGCAAAATTATTTTTTTTTATATTTGCCCTTTTTCATATTTATATTGTAACTTTCATATTTAAAACTGTTCAGTTTAAAATAGATTTGAAATATGAACATTGCAGTACCATCGCGAAGTTCAATTTGTATAAATCAGTAGGGCTATTAGCACTCCCTTCTTGTTTCTGTGTTCTAGGGGTGGAAAGCAAGTGCAATTAGTGACACCCGGGCAATTTCGAAAGTCGCCCAGATTGCAATCTATTTACCGGTTTCTTGATTTGTACCTACACACTGTTTAGTTATACAAATAGGTAGGTTTATAACGCCAACTACAGTGACCTTCATTCCATTGTGATTTGTACCTACGATTCAAGATTACAATTTGAATACCAATTGTAGCGAAACGGACAATTGACACGATCGTGACGTTAAACTTGAAGGAACGGCCGGTGTAAGTTAAAGAAAAGAATGGCCATTGTGAGTTAAGGATTGTATAGACATAATGATATCCTATGCAATAGTAGATCTCAACATTTCTGATGAATTTATTTCTAAATGAGATCAGATTCAAACAGCAGTAAATAGCCTAAAGCGTCTGAAGTCTGCTGACCTGCACTTGGCCAGCGTGGTGGACGCTGGCTTAGGCCTTACGCGTTCCCATTCTGAACAGTGAAACGTTAAAAAAAGGTTGAGGATAATGATTGTTCTTCTACTATTATTGTATGAATTTGCAGTTATATTTAAAACAGTGTCCCAAATTCTTGTCAGCATAGTCCTGCAAATTTATTATGTTTATTTGAAAAACTTAAATATTATGAAACACATATAAATACGCGTTTTCATCTCATAGTAGTCCCATATATTTTAAAAGACGGATTCATTAGATAAGATTTATACACGTGTAGGATTTAAAAAATGCCTTTATTCATTTGCCAATTGGCCGACCGCATCCTTCGGGTCAATGGTGTTGACAGAGAAAAAACTTTATATTAAGTTACACGTCACCCTACATTTCTGAAGCGATTGTTGCCAAATGGTGTGTTTTAATGTCGGTCGAGTTGCCAATAGCAACTGGCAAGTCTGGCAACTGTAATAGTGGAACTTGCACGTTTGCAACGGAAACATAAAACCTTATCTATACAGTCATACTTGTTCCGGCAAGCGTTGTTTTGCTTTTAGATACATACGAAAATCATAGGATACACATGGTTACAATACAAATCAAATACATAATCGGAAAACTCGTTCTAATGCAGCTCATATTCATTCGTCATTGTATCGTATTCTAAATGATAGCGCTGTTAAAGTTGTAGTTGCTATATAAAACTAAAAACTAGTACAATATACTGAAATGTACGCAACCGTGTCACAGTATACCGTTTTTCATATAAGACGGTACTCATTACTATTCAACGATGTTTTTCTTTTAGCGCAAAGCAAACCTCATTCGTGTGAAAACATATTAGTATTATAAAACGACAGTAATTGTTTATATTTTCCATTCAGAAACACTCAACATTCCATATCAGAGACTTAAGAAAACACGCGTGTGAATAAATAAAATTGAGATTCGATTCGGTAGCCGGAGTGTACGTGTTCTAGCTGTCCATCGGATGTTCGTACTCAAACGAAACCACCAGCGTAGTTAGACCGTGTATGAGCGCCGGTTACGCGTTATGTTTGAACGTCGTCTAGATAATTTTGTTGAATCGCCTCGTGATCGACTGGCTGCTAAGCCGGAGGTCGTGGCTTCGATTCCCATTCATGAAAAAATACGTGTGATTAATGGTTTATGGCGTTTGTTGTGTCTGGATGTAATAAAAATATCTATGAGGATTATATCGTAAATATCTTTAACAGCTCTCCGGTTACCATAACATAAGCATTTATTAGCCTAATTGTAATTTGGGAACTAGGTACATAATAAAGGTGATAATTTTATCTAATGTATAAATAGTCTAGTTTTTTCATATCGAATGAAATCATTTATTTCTACAAATAAAGGTATAATTATATTGTTTATAAAATTAATCATAAACCCGGTTTAACTTGGTTAAATGGTAACAATTTAAAAGTATGGATATCTGATACATACTGAATTTTACTTTGATAATATCAGATAGCACTATTAAATAATAGTTTACTCCAGCAATAATCACGATGTGAAACCCGAATAATATTATGGGGGAGATCAATAAACACTGGCAGGTCCACACTACGGTGGGCGGGAGGTTAGGAAATGATCAAGATTGGTGTAACGGAAGCTAGGTGATGCATTGGCGCTCTCTCAATCGCGAGATCCGAGATTAGATGAGATCATACTCACATTGCGCGTACTGGTTCCTACTGGTCTTTAGTAACTAAAGGAATTTCACATATAACAAAATATTCTCAAAGGGAAATAGAAATGTGTACGAGAATATTACTAAGCTTTTTCTCTACAATATAAATTTAGTTATAAATTATTTTGTAGTTACGAATAAGCATTTTATAGGTCGTTTTAAGATAGTTCATTCAAATAAAAGGGTGGAAGAGCTTTCTTTACACAAAAACAAAAAAATAATAATAATAATAACAAATAAATAATAAAGTAATAATAACTTAGAATTAATAATTACGTTT
>DWUN01003613.1:0-11814 GCA_018249975.1 Passova gellias
CCGCGACTACGTCCGCGTGGAATAGTGACTTTGGGCAGCATTTTAATTTCCTAGGATACATTTATTGCAATTTTTTTGCAAGTTACATTAATGTAGTTTTAGTAAGAATTTTTTTT
Organism: Passova gellias; assembly: GCA_018249975.1. Taxonomy (NCBI): domain Eukaryota; kingdom Metazoa; phylum Arthropoda; class Insecta; order Lepidoptera; family Hesperiidae; genus Passova; species Passova gellias. The sequence continues at coordinate 117 of DWUN01003613.1, forward strand.
TCTGGAATTTCTATAGCCTATATTGATCGGTGATAATGTAGCATTTAAGAGGTGAAAGAATTTTTGAAATCGATCCAGTAGTTTTTGAGCCTATTTGTTACATACATACACACGTACAAATCTATCAAACAAAACAAATGAATGTAACAACTTAATTAATCTGTCACTGACACAGCACAAAAAGATAAGTTGTACATCTTGTCTTCTTCACTGTGCGTTGCATTAAGAATGCGCCGGTGTAACTAGCGGAGGGTATAATTTCAGTGTTTAAATGCGTTTACGTTCACACGCCCGCCGCCGAGCGTAACCGAGCGGCAAGCTATGATTCGCTCCCTTGAGAATACATTGCGGGTACATTTTGTTTATCATGTACATTGTACACACACACACACACACACAAAGAAAAGTGAAAAAATATTTGTCATTAACATAACACATCACGATATTATAATAGGCATTGTCGCTTCGTTACAATCACGAGTTTTACGAGCGGTTAAATAAATTTTAAAACAGAATTGTTTATCACAGAAAGTTGTCATAGCTTTCTGTGATATGATTTCTTTGATTTCTGTCTATGACTAGCTTTTTGAGTAGTAAGTAAAGACGGTGAATGCGTCGGGTCGTTTGTTCGATTTCCACATAGGTCCCATATTTGTGCCATGAGCACTTTTGTTCCGTGTATAAGTAGATATAATAAAAATGGAATGTAATTGTCCCAAGTTATTATTAGTATTTAACGAATAAAGCGTATCGATAAGAAATTTCAACGTCGCGGGTAATGGAAATGAATTATACCTACAAGATGCTACGTTGTTTTTGTAGTTTAATAAACATGACATAAATAATACAGGGCCGAGAGTGGCTGGCTACACGTGAGCGCGCAAGATGAGACGCCCCGAGCTAGGGTTGACAGAAATAGCAAAGTGGCAGTCTATAAGTATTATGTATTTATAATCCTCAGTAGAAAGAACAGGTAGAGTCTGTAGTTGCGTAATGGAAAACTGAGAAAATTGTCAATCGCAGACAGAGACAACCTTGTATGCCATTACCCATATAGATGACGCTTCAATCCAAACTCACTAGAGTCCTTCCAAAAATGTACGCGAAGTTTTGTAGGCAAAATATGGCTTGAACTAATTAACCTGTAACATCTTTATATGTACCCATATTTGTGGAATTAAACGTCTTTGTCTTTGTCTTAAAGTCATATATTGTTAAGCCAAAAAGCATTAATATAATTAAGCGATAGCGGATATAAAATGAAGAAGATTGTACGGAATGGTGAACGATCAAGCGTTGGAAAGAACGTTGTGGTAGTTTCGCAGGAGCGTTAAGCGCACGACTTGGCCTCTGACGAGTGCTTCCATCAGTCAGCTATTGAACAGCATTTTGGGGCAACATGTAAGACTACATGGTCTAGTGGTGGGCCAGATGTGAATTAGAGAGGGCGTTAAAAGTTGATTAGGTTTTGATGTGCAACATCTACCGCTTCGTGAGGTAAGATCCGACTCGTATGCCGTTACCACAACTGCCATGACGCTGTTCGTGCCATCACGGTACCTCTTCGCTGCCGCTCTCTTCTTTCTCGTATACGCATGTAATAAATAAACTACGTGGTTTGTTATTTACGAAACTCTATGAATTAATTATGTTACTGCACACTTAATGCTTTTCATTTGATTATACATTTTTTAGATTTCCAACAATTTCATTGTTTCAGTCCATCTCTTTATTTGTCTATTTCTTTTATTGTCAGCCCTGCTGATGAGTGCAGGAATCCAGGAGACATTCCTTTACCTAATGTGGAAGACAATGCGACTGTCGAGGACCAGGTTATTTCGGGCGAGGTCCGCTCTATAATGACAGCCAGACGCGTTCTTCGAAACCAATTTTATCAAAAATCAACTAACATAATTCGGAGTCATTTTTATTTCATCACTACGAATAAATATTTCATAGAAAGGAGATATTTAGATAATTAAAATATAAGCGACCTATTTCCAAAAACATTGCATTCTTACTTCATAAGAAATTAATCTTAAGATTGCATTATTAAAATGTATTTAAATTTGATTTACCAAACACAAATATAAACCACCAAATAGAAAGAAATAAAAGAAGAAGGCTTACGACTATAGCAAAAAGTGTCGTTGCAACTTTTGGTCTTAATTTTTTCAGTCTAGCCCCCTTTCGCAACGCGCGATAAGGAATTTCGTTCCAAAACGTAAAAATTTGTATAAGTACAATGAACTTTCAATTATCCTTTGATCTGTTTGTTTTCTTTTAATGATTTTACACTTACACCATAGCCGAATTGTATTATTTAAAGGGTATTCACGGTAATATTTGAATATTTATAAGCAACAAGTCCAACGGGTACCCCTTTTAACGTAAAAAATTATTTCCGTTACCGATAAGACCGAGTAAAGAATGTAAAACACTCGTTTATTCCACAGTTATAATAAATCAATTATAAATAGTCAATCAACTATAAAATGTGAGTTCGTGATTCACATTATAATTATAGTATAATAAGATGCTATCATATCAAAAGACGCTCATTAATTATGAGCAATAAAGCGTGACGGAGTCGTAAAAAACGATATTCGCCGTAAAGGAGAATTGAGTTCGTTACGTTCCGATTGGTCAGTAATAATATAGATGTTTATTTTGTTGTTTTTACCCCCTAGCGGATTTGTTTGTTCCTTTTATGAACGGGACTTCAATAATATCTCGGAAAGTATACATCAAAACAACAAAAGGAACATTCGAGAAATAAATAATTGGCATCCATATTTAAAAGTCATAGGAATTTGTATTTCAGACTTTCAATGACATATAGGTAGGCATATAGCAATATGTTACTTCAAAAAGCAGGAAGGAGAGTCAGTTCACGGTAGAGTATGGCGAGAACAAAGTTATTGTAACTCAGACACCGAGGCAACTCTATTACGTCACTAATAAAGGTGGGGCCGCGCTAACAGTATAATCTCTAATTTAAACGCGTTTACGGCGCAAATGATCGGGTAATCGTATTGAAGGTAAACGATACCTATCAAAAGCCGAGCCACAAACTACCGTAAGCCCCCGTTGTGAAGTTGGATTAGGATTGTTTCAAGGTTCTTAGGATCTTTTCATGATTTGCTTGTATTAATTTGTACTTAACGGTCCGATGGGAAGTTTGATTCCAATTGTGGATATCGCTTTCCGTGTGAGATATCCGGATTCATAAAAATGTTTTTATTTTGTACTACAAGTATTTACCTTATTAGGGTTTTGGGGAAGAAAAATAATATAGGTAGTACGTACGCGCATTTTATTGATATCGATTTAAAAATACGTATATTGGTTACATATATCCATCAAATTAAAGGAAATTTTCATATAACGTAAAATAACATTTTCGTATTTCGAATCAACATCCTGTAATTATATTTCGAGGACCGCGCGGCGCACTCAGATACATTTTAATTAAATTCGAAAAAATATCGGTCAAGTGTTGTTTATTAAAATATCCCACTTCTAATTGGATTTCGGTTCCACTGTGGAATAAAATTTTATATTTTCGAAATGAAACTTCTTTGCGCGCATGAGGGTAACATTCTTACGGACGAAACGACACGAAACGTGTCGTTTTTGTGTCCAAGAGAGGGAGTAATCGATTTTCTTTAGTAGTTCAATATTAGAACTTTAGATTGCAATTCTGTTGGACATCGTGTTGTTTACTAATCTACATATATAAATCATGTTAGAGAGCCTTTCCTGAAGTCATATCGTCATTGAAGGCTCCGATGTTATAAACTAGACTGCGCAATAGTGTTATTCTAGTGTGGTTAGTCAAGCTGACGGCTAAGGCTGGGGTCGTGGGTTCGATTCCTACTCAGGACAAATATATCTATATCTGTGACACTGAACAACATCTCACACTGTCGTCCAATCCCAAATTACATAGACAGAGCCTCTATTATGGTAACGAGAGAGGCTATTATTATCTATTCTAAAATAATATTAATAATAAAAAAAATCGATATAGAATATTGTTTAATATTTCGTATTCGTATTAACGGATCTAATTCGTCACAAAATTTCAAATAAATTTGAAACGATCCAAACTATAAAGTTTCAAAACTAAATCCAAAGTTTGTTTGGACAGAATATAATTATGAGCGTTCCTTAATATCCATTAGTTTATTTTGTAGTTCCATAAATAAATTACAAACGGCTCGAAAATCCATAAATCCTGAGGCGGATGTGATATATTTATGTTGGTCTTATGAAATAGAGGAGGCACGGGGTGTGTTGGCTTTATTTATCAGTCAATATGGGTTTCAGAAGAGGTTTGAGTTATTTATTTTAGCTTTTAAAAATGAAACATACATACGTTTTATTTATTGGATACGCATTCATTAGCGTGCTGACAGAGAATCAGTCATATTTGGCGAAATTTGATTGAAAATGTTTGTAGTTCTAAAAAGATCGAAGGAGAGAGAGAGAGAAGGAGAGAGAAATTAACAATAACTATGTAGTTATTTGTTTCGTGACACTGTTTCCCTTTGTTTTTTGATGTAAGTTTACATCGAATACAATCCAAACTACATAAATATTTCAAGTTCCAACGTTTTCAGGAAAACCAAACTCATTAACTATTCATCTAAATATATAGCATACAATTAGTTAACTAAAATTTGATTCGAATATCTTAGAGTAGGAGTAATGGAAATGTTTGTGAGGCTAAATGATTTATCCAGCTGTTAAAGGAAATTTAAATGTTATCAAAATCGTTCAGATGTATTATAATAACATGTAGAGATCGTATATAGTGCTTCGTTTGTGTTGGCTTACCGGTAAACGGTATAGCTTACATAGTCCCGTTCAGTGTCTGAGTTAAATCAAATTAATCCGCCCCCGCGGCAAAGTCCTGCACGATAGCGATTTTCCAGGCTATCTATGTACATCCATCGGATACGGTGTTAAATGAACGTTAGTGACTAACGCTTGGTCGACGGCCCGGAGCCTTTGCACGCCAGTACGATTTGCAGACGGGAGGCTTGTACACGCTTGCCCCAGATCATCAAGGGGAATTACCGAATATAACTATTAGAGTATTTTGCATTTTCGACATAGAGTCTATTATTGGTAATATATTGTTAGGCCAACTTGTATACGATCAAATGTATTAATAGATATTTATATTTTATTATTCTTATAACATGGCGCCGGTCCCTAATGGCATAGGCAGAAAGCAGCGAGTGCCAAATATCTCTGCCCTAACAAACTTAACCCGCTTCTTCTATATTTATACACGCCGGTTTCGGAGACTCTTGACAACGTCACATAACATTAAAATTTTGATATTTATAATTACATCAATATATTAATGAAACTGCATGTTTTTGAACGCTCTTCTATCAAATAAATTGTATTACAACAACGTAAAACTTTAGCCAACTTTGTTGCTGTTCAAGTCAAGTACAATATGTATGGATACATACAACATGGGGATACGAACTCGAGGGAGCGTCTGCGAGGTTAATTGGAGCCTGGAGGATGACGATATTGGTTTTCTGATTGCGGTAATAGTTCACGTTACGATGTCAACGTCCTCGTTCGTAATAGTGTGCTGAGTGCGAGTTCAGCAAATATATTCACCGCGAGAAGCGAGAGTGAGTTGCTATGATATTGACGTATCTAATGTCAAATTTTGTATTTCGTACTCTTTGAGCTCTTGAAACAACCAATCACGTGCGATTACGTTACCCACTGACAAGTGCTATTGACATTCGCACTCGCAAAAATTAATTTCCCATTACTGACACTGGACGGCGCTGTTTCATTTCCATACAAATTGTAGTTTACGTTCTCGGAGACGAGTAGAGAAGAAAAGTCGCATTAGGCATACATGTTACTAACGCAGAAAAGTACGTTACGCGCGATTGTCTGGTATGGAGACTTGAAAAACGAACAGTTTGAACACATTATCGTCGATATACATATGTACTTGTTTAATATCATCGTTAACCGTTAATCATAATGATACAATTATTTTAATGTTGACTCATTTTAATTAATGAATCGCTCGTGATAGTACCTTAGATTTCGAGAAAAAACCGGTTCAAAATAAATGTAAATACGGTTTCGTACTTTGTAGTATACGTTTGACTATTAACTACATACGTCGACCTGAGCCGAGCAATACACGGCAAAGATTAGTATCGTAATTAATATTTACAATTCAACTTTTGGTAAATTCTATACAACAATAAACAATAAATTTAATAATAATTATTATAATTAATTTAATAATAATGTAATGTAATGTAATAATGTAATGTAATGTAATAGTAGTTTAATAATAATAGTTATAACGTTGTCAGTTTCACCACAACATGTTCGTAACGCGGATCAATACGGTTATTTTTGTAAATTTCCTGTTTCTATAATTGTGGGATGCGCTCGCGCAGACGAGCTGTAAATCTTGCATTATCGGGGAACCGTAAAAAGCGACTCGTTCGATTTTCAAAAGAAAACGCACTGTTACAGTATATGAGGTTTCACGAATTATACACGCACCTTTATCGTCTATTCAGGACAGTGTGGCCGCGGTTCTATGATAGTGACATAGCCAGGTCGTCCTGACCCTGATTGATTGTTAGTTTTCAAGCCTCTGTTAGTAACAATTATATTTTATAATTAGGTTAACTTTGATAATAACCCTCATAAATCACCACATTTTCAATTATAGCGGATGAATCAAACGACAATTGGTGATTAATTTTACAAATAAGGTAAGTCAAATTATGTACGTGTTATTATATTTTGGTTAATAATGTTTGTCATTAATAGGAAAACGTGTTTAAAATCCTTCCTGTTTTGTTCCGTTTCGTGTACTAAAGCACAGACCGCTGTATATTAGACACGATATAAGTTTAGCAAATTAGGGTAGTTGACCGAAAGAGCATATGAGAACCGACTAGCATGCGCTAGACACAGTCTGCGTGGAGGACACGACGGTAATTTAAAAAAATGAGTACAACATCTAACTAATAATGTAGTCTAATCTATTAAATTGACGGCTGACCTGAAAATATTAAGAAAGACATTAAAGAAACGCAGAGCACATACATTGCGGGAGTACATTCTCACATACTCGTAGCCTAGGGTTTGAATGACGAGCTGGAACACGTCTTGCCGTTTCACGAGCGTTTATTGCGTCGCGATAAGACACAAAACGGGACAGATTGCACGTATAATGTTATTTGCGAACTCGTATCAAACGAATAGAAACAATTGCGTCGGCGTCCGCAGATTGAATAAAGCGTTTAACCCTTGACTCGAGTCGTGCAAATGTTAACAATGCGATGGGTCTTTTTGACACACAAATATATTTTCTACCGGATCGCAATTGGCGAGGTGAAAGTTACAGCGATCAGATTAAACACAACGGATTCCACTACGCCACGATAGTGGGCCGTGAAAGAAATTTTGCGCCAAGCGGGTAATGTAGGGAAAACGGCGTCGTGTATTCGACATTATTCGCGATATAATAGAGTCAGATGTAGATCGTAGATAGGTAGAGCGGTTGTCTTTCGCTATATCGCATATAAAAGTTTTATTACACATTTTCTATTTTATTGCAGCTCTCATTTTTTTTATTACGTCATTTGATGAGAAACATTTCAGAAGACGATAGAAATAAATAATAACTACAATTATTAATGTTGGGACAATTTCACATACTGCTATCTCTTTCCAAATTGAGCATATTAAATGGCTGTGTTATGTTAACCAGACAACTGATAAACCTATAATATTTATACACATTCGTTATAGTGCATATATATTTAGTTTCATTACTCCCAGACATGAACAAATAAATGTGCTTATCGCTCAAACGTTTGTTTTGGATGGAAAACAAATTTTCCCGTATTTCTCCGGTTTACCAGTAAACAAAGCCGCGGTTGATAACTAGTGTTATATAAAAATTATCATACAGCCCCATATTCATAAACATGTCCGCGCAGCTTAGGGGGAATATAACGTGGAGCTTTGATTTGTGTAATGTAAGCCAATACGGCGCAAGAAGCTTTCATTCAGGACGATGTTACTTCAAGGGACTTATTCAATGAAAGTTATAAATATGGCGCCGCGCTGGCAAGGTCGGGAGTTAATAATATATTAGCAATTCATTTGAACGGCACGTCTTCAATATTAATTTAAAACAAATTTGATGACTTTCATAATAATTATATTTAGATTCTCAATACAAATGGATAAAATTACATGGATATACACGAATTGTTCGATAAACTAAAATGGTTTTCATGACACGAACTTTGACTAGGTAATGTTTTTGTTAATATATTGTTTTCAATAAGCATACTCGGGTGCATATCGATTCCATGTATAATTCAACAGTCGAAAAGCACTGCGGGTAATGAGGGTTAGGCGATGACAAACCGCCTCGGTTGCGTAACACAGGAACCGTGAGTGCGGATGGTAAGAAAAAGCCGCCTGAATGGGCGCAAATAGCGATAGCGAGTCCCTTACGTACCCTGTGGGAAAAGTGTAGCTGCGAGATTATTGTTCCTACAGAACCCGACGTTCCGGCCTCGTTGACAGACTGCACGATACGACCTTTTGTTCCGTAAAACAAGATAAGACTAACGTTGATAAATCTTAAAAGACAAATAGAACACTAGCGTGACTTTTGAAAATGTTTATTGGATTTAGCAAGTCAACGATTTGATTAAAGTACGTACACCAAGCTCTATCTCTTCCGACTCTACCATACACACTCGCTCTACAAATCTGTTTCGTGACTCTACCATTGTTCATTTTTCCACATACCCAAATTTCTAACCTTTCTTCCCTCTAGTCACTAGACTAGATGGTATAATAATAAAATAAAAATGTATTACGTGAGTTCCGGGATCGATTTTAGCTAATAGTTGACAATAAATGCGCAGAGCAAAGTACATAGTAGTTTGACTGGCATTTAATAAAACAATTAAGATTAGGTTCGTACACTTATTGACTACGCGCCAAGTAGAAATAGTGTGGATTGATTGCAATACAATTTGAGTTCTGACAAACTACAAACCCTACATGAAGTATAACCGTTTAACTCACAATTTATTGATGTTATTAAAAGCTAATGATGCTAGTCGTGCTATAATTGCACTCCCTAATTAGTTGAAGCCAAAAAAACGAACAAAAATAGGTTGTTAGTTGAAACCTTTTAGCTGGTAGCAGAAACAGGTAGGTAAGAGATTGTCGTCAAATGGATCCCTGTTAATACATACCTGCGGATACGTTATCAATCAAATCATCATAGAACCTCTAATGCACATTTTTAGATTGTGATAAAAAGAAAACTATTCAAGTTATTCCATATCGATAAAAAACTAACAAAGGTATTGTATAAATAATGCTATATCGTACCAACGTCGTGGTGAAAACACGCCTTAAGCGCCAGTCTGCATCGCCGTAGACGGTAACAAGGAAGCGAGGTATTCCAGGAAATTGTACCATTGAACACTCAATGACACTAAAAAGTTAGCCAAGCCCGAGTCGGGCTCTAGCAATGAGTAATCCGTATACTTATTTATAGTACATTGTATAAAAAAGATCTTTTACGATCTGCAGCTTTTTAAGTTTTTTATGTGCTTTCTTGACATTTACATGAGTACTACCAAACATAAGGGTAAAAGAAAACCGCACGACGCTACGTACACTTCTTCGAGAGATTTCTCGAACGTTTCTTATAATTTTCTTAATCGAAGGTGAACTTTGTTAACACACAGTTGACCAGCCTTCCAGACTATATAGCCTTTAGGCTCTCGTACTGAGTGTAGGCCTGTATCCCAGAGAGGTATATAAAAAGGTTTGATATTGATCATGTATCTTTTTATAAATGCACACAGTTTCGGTATCCATGTTTGAGAAGAGCTTTCCTTCAGTGGATAATACTCGTACATATTTATTGTTTTTTTTTCAGTTTCGTTACGATAATTAATTTGTAGAGTACAAAGGAATGAGGATAAAGATGCAAGATGACCTAGATCTGATTGGCTGGTTATATAGATATTCGCCTTTCTGTTTAAGCTTTCTGGAAACCCAAAATCGTAGAGATCGCTAAATGCGTCGATGTACAAGCCACGTGTCTTAAATATAGAGGCGCGAACAGAGGCGATGTGGATCGCTAACCGTGCGAATGTCAACTACACTTCTTGTGCACATGCGTAAATCAATTGTTTCCTAGATACATTTCTATGCTACGCTTATAAAGGTCTTTCCGTATTTTTTATCAGAGTAATTAGTTCTATAGTGATAGGATGTACTCGCATTCTTCTACTTCCCTTTGCGATGTAGCGAATTTAAGTACTGTAAACAACGTTAAATTTACTTTCAAGTTCTATTTACTATACAGACGCGGTATAAGAGTTAAAGCTTTAAATTATATAGCTAAATAAGTTCTTACTTCTGCCGGTTTGTTGAGTTTTAATGTAATTGAAAACCGAATCATTTCAAACTACTCTAAATGTAGAGTTTGTCTTAAGATGGGTAGAGATGTGTGAAACTATTCAAGTTTGTGGATAAAAACGGGGACGGGGAGTAGGGGCTGTCTGGGTGGCTCATTGTGGCGGGATCGCAATGAAGACAATGGTGCCTCGGAGACCGCATTTTGTTAAGATGCCAGAGTCGCTCGAATATGCTCCAATTTAGCTCGATGTGGTGCCGTCTGGGTAAATAAAGTGTAGCTTGAGTGCGTCTCGGAACAATTGTAGTAATAATAATAATGTATGTATATAAGACACAGTAACTGTAGAGTTTTTTTTTGTTTGGATAATGGTTTAGTTTTAAAGGCGTCTCGCCTTTTTTATCCTATAGTTAAATCACTAAAGCTTCTATGCACATTGAAAATAATATAATAATAATATCTGGGGACATTTTCACACACGGCTATCCGATTCCAAATTAGGCATTTGAATGTTTGTGTTATGGTGACCGGACAGCTGATAAACATACATATATACATATGATATATTACTTATATAGATATTTTTTATTACGACCAGACACAGAACAAAAAAATATGCTCATCACACTAATGTTTGTCCAGGCTGGGAATCAACCCGCGACCTCCGATTTTGCAGTCAGGGTCTCTAACCACTCTACCAGGAGGCCAGCCAAGAAAATGAAAATATTTAGAACGATGATACATTTATTTACATATCAAACATAGAATGAAGCAAAGACGCTTTCCGCTATCTGTCCTTATGTATGATTAGATCTTTAAAACTACGCAAGGGATTTCGATGTAGTTTTTTTTAAAAACAGTGATTAAAGAGGAAGGATTATACGTATAATAACATCCATTATATAGTAGAGAAATACTATTATTTTTGAGGTTTCCAATGTGATGTTCTATTTTGCCGCGGGGGCGGGATTAAGTCGCCGGCGAAAGCTAGTTATGATATAAATGAACTAATGTCGAAATTCCTAAAGCTCCAGATGCGGTATCCTTTAACCGGGTCACACGGAGGCGGGTTGTCCTAGAAACCCAATTTACGCAGTGTCACATTATATTCTTTGGTTTTTTGCTTCCGTATCATTCATTGTTCAGTTGTGATATATCTAACGCAGTATATTGAACAAACACGCCCCACCAAGCCATGCTTATCGATCAATAGTACAA
>DWUN01003614.1:0-11813 GCA_018249975.1 Passova gellias
GATTCGCGGCGGTCATTGTATGTAACCGCAATCGGGTATTTAAACGTTTTTTACAATCGATACGAAATATAATTATTTCCGACCTCACCGTTGTATTTAATTGTTGTTGGAATAGCTTGCTGGACAATTAATTTAATTAAGACTATTGCAGTACAATCGTTAGACGGTTACATAACACACTACTGAATAATACAGGTCAATAGTCATTTGTAATGGATTAGTAGTTGTCGAATTCTCTAGTACAGATTGTTGATACGATCGATGTTGATGATCAAATCAAACATTGGGACATCCCATTCGAATACAATAATTATGATGGCTCTAAGCAGTACCGTGATGTTTAGACTATTAAATCTAGATGTATAGATAAATCAAAAATCCATCCCAAACTGAATGGTGTACGATTAAAACATTTGATTAGTAAACTTATTAGTTTTTTATACGCAACGGATAGTAATTACACAGCATAAAAATGTCGTAGTATGATTACATACTACGACATATTAATATAACCGTATTAAATTTGTTGTATTAAGGGCTTTTTCCACATCATTCTTTTGTAGTCATTATTTAGAATGTATTTTCATTTTCTTAATAACATGCAATTGAAAAATTACTTACATTGTAAATTGAACTATATTCATAGCACCTACTTTGTTAGGTTCTGATATTGATCATAAAAATAATATAAGAGAAAATCGAATGACTTTAACAAAATGAAAAGTATGTAACAATAATATAATACTTTAATGATGTTATAGCATTTACATTAGATACGTTTAATGGAAGATAATTACAGTTTTAAGGTTACAGGATAACAGTCAATTGAAAACATAAAACATACGAGTATTTATCCAAACCAATATCCAATTGTAAAACAAGTAACTAGTAATGGTGAGCAAATGCAGTAATAAATCTCGTGCGTCGACGTGCTTGGAAGAACAAAGTCTTATGTGCCCGCGTATCGCGCCTTGACCCACACTCGTGACCCAATAAACCCAATAAAACAATATCCATGCTTAAAATTATAGATAATACACCTTATAGGTTTGAAACGTACATACGTTACGTTCGAAACGTTTAGCAACGTTATGGCTAGGCTATTCATTGTAAAATATTTACGACTGCAATTTCGACATGTGACTGCGCACACGCAGTAAAATATGTTTCTTTATTAATTTGTACACACACAATGCAGCAACATCCCATACTATTTTTTTTTTTCTATCCTTTTGTTGGTCCACTGCTGGACCGGGTCTCCTCTCATAGTGAGAGGGATTTAGACCGTAGTCTACCACGCTGGCCAACTGCGGATTGATAGACTTCACGCACACCAGAAAATATGGTATAATTCATAATATCTGTAAGGTGTGCAGGTTTCCGCACGGTTTTACTTCAGCGTTATAGCAAGTGATATTTCAATGTTACTTATAAAACGCACGTAATAAATCAGAGGTGCCAGGTGGCAGGGTCGAACCCAGACTCCCGGAGTGAGAGGCTGGAGTTCAAACCACTAGGCTATCACTGCTGATATACTATACTTACTTACTTAGTTATTAATATTATAAATGCAAAAGTTTCTTCGTCTGTGTGTTTATCCATCTTTCAGTTCAAAACGGAGCAACGGGTCGAGGTAATTTTTGGTGCGAAGATAGTTGAGGGGATGGAGTGTGACATAGACTACTTTTATCGCGGAACACTTTCTCATTTTTGCGGGAAAACGAGTTTTAATTAAACAACCTGTATTTAGATGATGCGAATGTCTTACCACCTCCATTTCGTACAGCCAGACTTTTCTTGAAACTACGTTTAATATGCCCATAAACATTATGTTTATATCGACGTACCCGGAGCCATTAGGAAATGGATTAATTAATAGTAAATCAGCACTGGCCTGCAATTACTGCGCCATTTAACACGCAAGATAGCACCAGCGTATGGGAAACCAATAAATGGCTAATATACCGATGAAGCGTTAATAGCTTTACCGTTTTGACATATAATTAAGAAATTAAATAATGACATTATTCTGTATATATTCTGTATAATTATATATATCGTAATGTTCCCTTCGAGTGAAAGAAGTGCACGTTGGAAAGCCGCTTCGCTACGATGTATGTGAGAGGGAGACCAGGTAGGGGCGGACGAACTTTGTCAGGATCGTAGCCCGGAAATCCTTGGTCTCTGCCTAGCCCCATGAGAAATAGGCGTGGCTTTAAAACGAATAACTGTAGTTAAATCCATCATAATATAAGTTTAAGACTAACATAATGCTAATATTAATTTTTAACTAAATTTATGTACCTTGAAAGTTAAACACGGTTTCTTTTGTAAATGTGGGTTTTGTGTTTGTAAATGAATTGTTTTTGTTTTGTTTGTATTAATAAATGGTTCTACTGAGTGAGTATTACAAACTTCATTGTTACTTGAAACAATTCAATCGTAGTTTAAGCCACCATATCAATAACATCTCAATTAAGTTTATACTTTGTACTGTTAAAACTAGATACTTTGGTACTGGTTTCAAAATCAGATTAATGCCGATGCTATCTGTCGTAAACTGAAAATACTGTAGAATATCGATTTAACTTTGTAAGAAACTGGTTGTTTAGCTATCTGGACTTTTCAGAACGATCTTACTAGTGCCTAACGGCGGCTCTTTGACATAGCTTTCCCTAGAGCTTTTAAGTTAAGTAACTCAATGTAAGAGAATATTAAATATAACAGCTAAGTGATTTAGTACTGTACTAGTTTGATATATTAATTTACATCTAATCGTGTCTAAATTTGCGTTCCACTCATAGATAATGCTCTTTCACCTAATGGGACAAGGAAGTGGCTATTCTAGTCTACTACTTTGGTCATTACCGGTAGCTAATTAATTCGCTGCAACGTTTAAAGGTACTAAAAGTACTCCAATAACGTTTATAGTTAGTTAATGGTATCAGGTACCTTCTACTGGAAATCAATTCGATGAAATGAAATTCGAGGCGTATGAAAATTTAATTAATATATATTTCTATGTAACACATAAATAATATTAACTAAAAATGGTAGACGCATTTGAAATGATCGATTAAATGAACAGTTGATGGACAACTGACTAAAATCGACCCGTTAATAGCATTGTACAATAATTTTATGTTGTCATGTAGGATTAAAAAATCGATAACAAATAATTAATTATCGTACGTGAATGTTTGAGCATACATACACCTGTTAGTCCGTAGCTAGTTGGAAGTATTGGAAGTAATTTTCTGCCTGTTTTAAAATTCAAATTTATGCTAATTAGACACTGCACCATGGACGCTAATTGGATTAACGTCTGTACGTCTGTACGTGCGTTATTTATACGCGTGTGTCGAGTGTTAGGCTGTCGATAAGTATTTATTGTATATGTTTAAGCTGTAATAAATGTAGACAACTACTGTATATTTTAATAATAATGTATAATGTAATTATTGTCCGAGTCACGTCTCGCCTTTCTAGCTCACCCTGTATATAAACTAATTCGCTTCGTTTGAGATAGCTTCACATAGATTGCGCGTTTATTAAAGCACCATTTATGCATTTAGTGCATTTTTTTAAATTTTATATAGCCGTATATTTGTATAACAAATGCGTTGTAGCTGTGAAAATAGATGTTCGTTAAGTAGCTTTTTTGTTTTCGAGCCGAAATTCTGATTTGGAAGTACTAAATGATATAATTTGAAACGGCAAAATAAAGTAGCATAGAATTGCTTAATTAACATAAGCCTCCTGTTACGTGATGCGCTACAAAGGTGTGCCTCTTCTGCCTAAAATACTGGTGTCTATTTGATTGTATAAGTAGTCGGCGGACATACAATAAAATGCACTGTCCTCTGGATTGGCTAAGTTAGTATTCTTGATCTACCGTGATAAGATTGGTCTTGTTTGAGATTAGATGCAATTGGCTGGAGGTCGCAGTGATCTTGTGGCAGGTGGCCGGCACGTCAGCGTGTCACTTCTACTTGTATAACATAAAGACAAATCCTTAATAGGCTATCACTACGTGATCGCATGGGGATACCAGCGCAATGAGGCACCATTAGCAGGCCATTATAAATTTAGTCGCTTGTGCATTTGCACTCACAACCGCAGTGCAATTATATATAATTGTGTGCAGTCAATAAATAATTATTCAGAAAACCAGCGTTTTGTTCTCAACCGCAATTTAGCATTGTGTAGTTTGAAGCGACTCTTCTTTTTATTTGTGTACTTGAGATCTTCAGTTGTTTCTTTTTATAGTAAGTACTTTATTTCAATTTGCTATCAAAATTGTATGTCAAATTAATATTTGCTTATACTTTAACAATGAAACATGCATAAACACCGAAGACGTTTAGTCCCTCAAGGATGGGCCTGTATGGTATATCAAGATATTTATTAGTGAACACAATCAAATATAAAATACGGTATATTGACAATAATACAACCTTGAAGAGATATGATATATGACTAAAACTATAAGAACTTAATATGCAATTTTTTTTATTTCCAAGAACTCATAGAAATGTACTCATAGAAAGGGCTTACAAAATATATGCAAAAGCACAAACAGTTGTTAAACCCTGTCATATTTTTTAAATTTATTTTCAATCTCAACGATTCTATCTTCAATGGAGATATCCTACCTGCTACACATGAATAAAGGCTCTTTAAAACATTGATAAATAATCGACCTTTATTTATTTGAACTCTTTTTCATTACTTAAATAAAACAATCTATTTAACAGTTCAATATACCATAACAACATCTACTTAACAGTTCAACATATGGATTTGAAGAACTTACCTGCTTGCTGAAAGCATATCTATATCTAGCGATGTAAGTATTCCTTACATTTTTATGTTCCGAATGACATAAGACAACTTAAATCATTAGGCGTTACAAGGCATTATAACTGAAAATTATTGTAGGAAGGTATTGGTTGCAGTTTATTAGCACGACGTATAATATACGGGGTTGAATCCAACCGAGTAAAGTAAATGTCTGCAATAGTTTAAGTACATTTACTTAGATGCTGGGGTCTGTACAGGTCCGTGACTACGCTGAACATTAACATCTATAAAGATCCCGCTACATGCGTGGTTCTTGCTTAAGACTTATGGATATTGGTGTACATGATCCTCCTTATATAGAGATATCTCGGTTTTTATTTGCTTACTGTAAAGGCAATAGCTAAGGCCGGTATAACAGTAGTTGCGCTGTATGATGTTTTCTTTAAATTTTTATTGTTAGTAAATTAGTAGTAAAAACACTACTAGTTTAATCTTGAGATAAAAGATTCATTACTTTTTGTTATGATAGTGTACATTTGTACTTTTTTTTTGAACCTTAAAAATCAATTATATTGATTATAAATTTTATTTTCAAAATTAACTGGAAAGCTTTTCTTATTTAAATGGTTATAAATAATTCCTGGATTAGGTACTCAACTACATAGATATCGGGAATATCTAGAAGTTTAAAAAGTAACATTAACATTATTACTGATGCATTCGACAATAAATGCGCGCTGCCAGTCATTTGTACTTGTAAATCGCTAGTCATTAAATACACTATGTACACAAATAGCTCTACATGTTCCCTCTTAAATCGTCGATATGTAACGCGTGGGTTTAAGCAATAAATATAGTGTACAGTACTAGTAATTAATCTCAAGGGTTTGTAAACGATCACTTAGCGCGCGTATCGCTGCGATCCGTCCTGTAGGTACTCTACCTTAAGGCGACGATACACCGAAGCGACATGCATAAGAATAAAGGTGTAAAACACCCTGTTGTCTATGTTTCTCCAGTAGTATAAAGGAATGGAACATCCTACCTGCGTCTCTGTTCCTCAATGAGTTCCCTAGGACTGTTGATGACTACGGTGAATAGGCTTTTTCGATGCTTGTGCGATCTTAAGACCCATTTATGCTTCCCGTTAGATAGGATCGAAGCCAAAAGTAGTCTGTCAGTAAAAAAAAAAAATTTATTTATATTTATTCATTTTATAATTAAATATTAACATTACAGATATTGTAATACTTTGCGTTGTACATACTTATTACTGACTATAAACAACAACATGCCATCCCACCAGGTCCCTACCGGGGTAGGCAGGAAGCACCGAGTTCCAAATATCTGTCCTTACAAACTTGACGTGCTTCGTCTACATTCATCACTCTCTTCATGCATACACGACGGTGTCGGAAACTCTTAACTCCTCCGTCAGAAAATGAAATATATAAAAATTACACTGCCTTATATAGTAAGTAAACAATATACTACATAACTATTACTTAATCAGTTGTCATCAATGTTATTGTACTGCTTACATTGTAGGTTGAACGCTTAGGGGTTGTGTAATGATCTCATTTAAAATAAGTTTTTTTTCGATACAATTTCGATTTAATCGAATATCTAAAGGCCCTTCGATTATTGTAATGTGGCACCGCCTTTAAGTACCTATTATTTTATTTCGCAGCGTAAATAGTTTACGGTAGATAATGGTTCTGTGTCTATATACATAATTCGATAATATCGCACGACGGTTAAGTGGTCAATCACTTATGCGAAAAGCGAAAAGGAAAAAGTGATTCTATATTCCAATTGCTCGTAAGTGCGTAATTATTTAGCTCAGTGCCTATTTAAGTGTTGAAATAGGCACTAGTGCTCAGTTTTGTTAGGATACAAAATGAACAGAATTAATAGCATTTGAAATAATACATGTATTCTGGTATGTTAGCAGTTAGGTTACGCTTTGTATTCGTAAATATTAAGCTTAATTTAACTCGATTTTAGTCATCAAGCTAGCACGATATCTAATATTTTTACAAAATTTATTTTGCAATAATGTAACGAATTTCTTATAGGTATGTTTATTTTTTTGAAAAAATATCGCTTCATTTGTCGTGTCTTTATAAAGTGTCTTTCAACCGAGTAATTTAATATTAAAATGTACTATTCTTTTAATAAACTGTCAATTTAGCTATGTGATGCGTCAATAGACAGACAAGCAGGCGAAACATATAATTATGCGATTTCTTGAAAATTTTGTAAAAAATCTATTGTTCATACTGATGTATGTAATGTAGTCTACAGTAAAACGTTTGTGAGCTTGTTTGTGTCCTTAAATAAACAACTCTTCTTAATACCACATAACAAATAACAGGTATATCGTCCAAGTAAATAAATTAACCAAAGATTTATTGGCCAAAGTAATAAACGCCACTCGGGTATATTGATCACATGAATAAATACCATGCAATTAAATCCGAACCACGCAATACGGGTGCATCTTACGATTCCCAGTATCAATGACTTGGTCACTTCGAAGAGGTGAACGATAAGCGACATATGACTTTATCGCTTCAGAGTTGCAATATAAACAAATTTAGGCTGTATCTTCGCTTACTATCTGTCGATATAGCAGCTAAGCCGTTGACTATTAAGGACGAAACATATATTTATCATACTAATTGAGGAGCAGCGGTAGATTAGTGCTTTAAAATTGACCAGACAGTCCGGGGTCTGATGTTCAATTACTGAAAATATAATTAACATATTGCTTATATGTATTTCTACATAAGTACTGTTAATTTAATGTAAGGATTATTACATAATATATGGATTATTACAACCGACTTGTCTTTGGCTACGAGCTTAACAGATAATAAAGAAGATACATAATATCTAATCACTCTGATCTTGATTGATTCCAAGATACATATATGTATCGGGAAAATAGATGTTACCTGGAAGTTCCGCTTTTTGACAGTAAGCGGTAGAAACGAAATGGCGTAACATGGAGGCAGAATAAGAACCGATAATTCACCTGTCATTAACAGATGACACGTGAATAAAACTTTAATATGAGAAAAAATACTTTGAGATTCAAAGAGATGTCGGTACCGTAAAGATCAATAATTGCTTTCGTATCGTATATCGACTTCGTATAATGAGAATACGAAAAAGAATATCGAAATAATTCCCTCGTTACTCGGCGCTAATAGAACAGTACCTTTATCGTTCTAAATGCTGAAATTACAGCGCATTAGCGGGCACGCACGGCGTATGGTATTTTCTCAACAATTTTTGCATACCACCCTGGGAACTAGCGATGTATGCGCCTTTCTTGTGGCTAATTAAGTTGTAAAAGACTGATCGGTAATGTGCATTCCGTATCAACGCATTTTATGCGTCTTTCTTCGTAAAGGTGTGTAATAACCAAGTAGGTGTTACTATAATTGAAGATCAAAGTTACTCTGTCACTATATACATTGCTCGCTTCGATACTGAAGCTGCTATGTATGTATATTTATCGTGATGTTTTTGCTATTGACTATTTATTCTTGGAAACTCAATATAAGTAACTATATATTATGAGCTAAGATTGGGTCGAACATGTGTTTAACATTGATCTATTAGCCTACCACCATCTAAGAGATAAGCAGAACCTATAATAAATTTCGTATGTGGGTAAGTCTCGCCAATTTATTTTTTCGGTGTACTAAATCGTTAGGTAAATAAATAAAATATATTGTTACTTTTAATTATTAATTATTACTTCCTAAACTCTAGCAGTAATGTAACAATTTGCCGAATTTAATAATAATCATAATTCAATACGAATCATATAAAAATAGTTATCAAGCACATAATATATAAAGTAAAACAGGCAGTTGTCTTTTGTTGGTTGGTCGTCCATGGATACAGCTTGTTTTCAACAAAAAAATAGCAATCGTAGGAATTTAAAACGGCGATTGAGTAAATACAGGTAGTAAATGTATGCAAACTGTGCTTCCCACGAGCGCTGAACATCGCCGTATATACGAGTACATATAAATACCTACTAAGGGAATATCAATGCGAGGTGTTTTTACTGCACCGTATCCTTATCTCTTGTCATTTGAATATTTTCACCCCGATTTCAATGTCACAGCGTTGCGTCTAACGACTTGTTTTTAATAATAACGCATTAAAAAGAATTGATTGCTTATTGGTCACGATAAATATTGGGTTAATACAAATAAATCAAAGAAAACTTTTAACAGTCTATGGTTACAATTCTCGAATTTCGTGTTTGTTAAGTTTTAGGATTGCAAATATAATATTTAAAATATGCATAACAATTTAGTGGATATTTTAGTGTGGCAAGTCTAAGCCATCGATGGCGGATGAACAAAAAAAAAAGTTTCCCACGATTATCGGCCATCGAGCTAGCTATAAACTTTAGCCTCGAGAGAATGCCAGTAGCTAGAAGTGATGATTTGAAAATTGCGAATCGTTAGCTAACCTATCTTTACCATCGTGACTCAAGGCAAAACTTTTCATCCATATTTCAAGACCGTTCATGAATATCGAACATGTAATAGAAATTTGTCTCACGACAAACGTTTAACACACAATTAATGTGTCCCTTTTGGTAACATATCAATTTTATTCACGCGACGACAAAGTATTACGATTCCATAAAAAAAAATTCGCATGATAATTCTCCTCTTTTACTGAGTCGATTTATTATTAAAAGGTGTATCCATGTGAACTGGCGGCCAGTAGCGTGCGGCGCGGGCGTGACATCGCCGCACTCGGGTTCGATTCCCCGAAGGCACTATTAGGGCCAATAACAATCAGTCGGTAGCCGGTCTCCCGCTCGCTAATTTTCTCTAATTTTCCTATCAAAAGCGAATGCCCATTGTTTTTGTGCAAATGACGTGTCCGTAACTGTATTCCGGATCGTGAGAACATCGATTTTCGTTACGTAATTATCGATTTTCGACGATCGGTTCAAGGCTGGGATTGGGGATTCGATAGCGTGCGGTGCGTACAATATACGACCTTGCGATAATGCGTGAAATTGAGCTTGAAGGAGACTATTTTTGTGTAAAGTTAATACTAGCTGAGAACTAGGTATAGAAAGGTCGGCGATTACGTTTAACTGAAAGTGTTATGTGTAATAAATACTAACTATTTAAATATCTTTTCGGTCAAGGCCGCTACAGCTAGTTATGGTTATTATTACACGAATGAGTAATCTTTGATGTGAATTGTACATATTATATTTTGTGCATTGATATTGCATATAGAAGCTACTAGACATGTACTTAGACAACATCACAAAATAAGTAAAATGGTAATATAATACCCGTTCGCAAAAATATACACAGTCCACAACAAATATATGAATTACAGCTTTTTACCCTTTCAGTACTCGGTGCCATGTCGCCCCGTACGTTGTATGGAGAATAAGAACTTACTTAACTACACTGCTGCCGGATGAATTAGTCGTCTTAGAGAATAGATACCTATAGGAAAGGAAGATATACGGAAAAGACTTAGTAGCAGCCAACCATGCTAAACTAGGCCGTTCGCTGGTTAGCGTTTGAAGCTAGTAAACTTCTCTTGAAATTTTGTAGCTAATTTCACACCTAAGTGTTGTTTAGCTTTACTAAAGACAGGTTAATGTATATAATAATTAATCTATTATTATATTAATGTATTATTTCAAAACTTTATGACCACATCAGACTAAACTACTTAGGTTTGCCTTCTAGTGGAATTTCAAAGGCTCCAATATTATATTAATTTACTTCTGAATTCCTACACAAATGTATGTGAACTCTGTGATCCTCGCCAGCCAGGATGACGTGTTGACAGCTGCATGCGTGTTGCACATTTATTTATTCACGGTTTTGTAAAGCGGGAACATATAATTATATAGTAGTAACAGGTCAGCTTTTTGTATATTTTTAGTTCAACATAACGTTTTCCGTTATCTCATACTTCTTTTTTGATGTGTTCAGTTTCTTTGGGAAGGGCATCTCTTTCAAACTTTAGACTTTTTCATTCAAAGTTCACTAACTGGTAATATTGATTCAAAGTAACGATGATATTCAGATGACTAGATGATTAAAGAATAATCTAGATTTGACTACCGTATGCATGGAGTTCGATTATTACACAAAATATGACCGATTGTAAGAAAAACGAAAAAAGTAACTTACAACACATGTTGCGAAGAAACGGTATGTCAGTTTGACAACGATTTAAACGGTCTCTTTGATGTATTGGTCATCATGCGGACAGGCCTTCGGTGCCGGGAAACCAGTTTGCTATTCTCTGATTTCATTAATATATATGAATTATTAATTTATATATCTCCTATAGGTCCATCTACGTATTAATATTTTGCACAATTTATGTGAGCGCTTTGTTATCTAAATAAATAATTATTACTTTGTGCATCCGAGAAATACATGACAGAAAGAATCCTGGAGTGGTTGCTATGAGTTTGAGATTATAAAATGAGTTTAAGTATAATAAAATGTAGAGTCACATTTACACGTTAAATACCAACTAATTTACACATGTTCGTTGTTAAGCTTCTAATGGCGTATTTGAATGTATTTATTCACGGGTATATGGTTTCCAAGTACAACTTTATTCCACGATAAATTCCTTACGTGTTGATCTCTGGCGCGATTAGCTCAATGCTAGCATAACCTATGGACTCTTAACATACCATGACGAACCATCGGTAAATCTTACATGTATCTTCCATTGGTGTTTCGATTTTACATAATATTAACATTAGTTTAATGTATTTTACTTGGCAAGGAACAGCTATGGCTATGTAATAAACAGATTTGAAATTGCCAATGCTTTTGATACGCATGTTTCAGAGAGCTTTGCAAGTGATACGTAAGTAGGTATATAAAGCTCTCGAAGGAAGTGGAAAGTTCATATTTTTATACTATAAACGGGACTTAATCGCACACTATTTTAACCGAAGTATTTACCTCGAC
>DWUN01003615.1:0-11812 GCA_018249975.1 Passova gellias
CCGTTGCGTAGTTTTAAAGATTTCAGGGAACAAGGGGACATAATGACAGAGAAAGTGACTTTGTTTTATACTATGTAATGATGATTTTAGTCATAGGTAGCCGTTTTGTTTTTTTTTGTCTCCTTTCTCCACTCATTCTTGTATTTTTTATGTTCGGAGAGAAGCGAATGAGCAGGCAGCAGTAAAGTGGCCGCTGCCGCCCATGGACATCTGCAAGCGACTTCTAATAAGGCTGTAGGGATGAGACTGTTAGTGTGAATAGTCTTCACTGTTTGTCAATGGATAGTTTATTTTTTGTGTTTGTCTAGGAACGAGGTGTCTCTGTTGCTGATCGCCATTTGGATGTTAGAAAGCGACACTCACTTGGCCCTGGTGATCGCCTCCCGCGACCCGGTCAGCGTGCACAGCCGGTCCGGCTGACCGCCGGAGTCCGGAGCCATTTGTATCTTGCAGCCGGATTCGGCTTGCAATCTGGTGATTTGCTCTCCGCCGCGGCCGATTACTGGATAAGTGGAAAGCCATGGTTATTCATTAAAAAAATTGTAAATTTATAAAAAAATATTTACACCGAATATACATATAACTAGCCAATCTTGTGTATTGAACTGGAGCAGAATTAGACAAATTTCAACGAGGTAAAAAGGCTTAGTTGTTTTTTTTTAATACAGGATGTTCTTACTGCAATCTTATTGTTGATTGTTTGAAATTAATCCAGTACATACTGTAACAGGAAAATTTGTAATAATTTGCTCCAGCGGCAATACATATTTGGAACATGCATGTACATACAACATACATGGGCATTACATAATATAAAGAAATTAACTCACGACTTGTCTCAATAGCAACATTTAAACATAACTATATAGAAGATACAACTGTTATGTTTAATCGGTCTAATTCGAGAGACCTCTTTTATAAATAACCATCTTTTGTGATACAATACATGAGTTAACCAATGAAGCATACTTTTATATGTGACTGACAGAAGCAAAAGCAGACCTCCCATTATGGAAAAACGTATTGCGTTCAGTACTGTATGTCAATCAAGGATGCTTTGTCACCTGGATTATTAAACTGGAACATGATTCGTTGGGAGGACGCGGTGGACTGAACAAGCAGCGCTTTTTACATTACCACCGAAGCCGGGTTGAATACATAATAAATGAATCGAGACGAGGAGAGGAAAAAGGATAAATACAATGTGTTGCTTCCATAAAGAGCAGTGCGGCAGATGTCACATGTTCGAACACGTGACCCCAACCCAAAAATAATTTGAATCCAAATTCAAATTTGTAAATATCATTTCCAATGGAGAATGGATAACAGACAAGAACAGTAACATTTCTTAGGACAATATCACGCATTTTTTTTAAAGTTTGATTCATACTCTGGATTAGTAGCGAGATAGTAGTCAGTGAACCAATGGGAATGAATAGCTATGAATGCACCCTTTTAAAGGTGTAACCGTCGCGTATGGTATAGTTTGAGAAACAACGACAGTGTAACGTTATGGTTCATGTTATTTATGTAATAATGATTCAAAATGCGTTTCTGAGAGCATTGCGAGGTGTGAAATGTAAAATTACTATTACAAGCAAAGTCTAAGATGAAAAGCTGATTGTCTGTGGTTGCCTTTATGACAAGCAGGCAAAAGCAGGGGTCGGCGAACTCGTCATCTAAAAGAGCCAGTATGTACAGTACAAAATTGAATTTTATTCAAAGAGCCATTTTTTTAACTGAAACTTTGGACTGGTTTATTGGAAATAATCAGAAATATAAGTATACTCTCGTGCTTGGCTTTGCTAAATATGTCTTCAATTTTATTAACTCTTTTTATTTCATTATAATTAAATAAAACTTGTTATCATTCTTAATATTAATAGTCAATCAAAAAGTATCCTTAAAAAACTGGAAGGAGACACAGCCAAGGAATCAGAAGAGCTCGTGAGTCTCGGTTGGCCGACAACTGGGCTAGAGCAACATTGCAAATATAAAGTAACACCATATATTTTACCTACAATAAGCGACATTGATAAATATTCAACAACATTCAACAACAACGACAACATCAATCTAATATTATTAATAATAAAAAATGTGCTCACATAGATTCACTAGAAGCGTAAGAAAAAATAAAACATTTCTGATCATCAATAAATATTTAAATCAATGTTTTATTAGGGAACTTCTTTATAGAAGAATATTTTATTTTTAATGGCCGATATCTTTAGTTTACGCTTTTTGATTTGAACCGGTAAAGAATCTTTCTTCAAATGTCCACAAATCCAGGAGCAAAAACATTTTTGACGGCGTCCTTGTTTTTTTTTAAAAGCAGATATCACTAAATAAATACTTTTGTTCATAAACAAAGTCAATTTCATCTTTGATTTTAATAGTAAATATAACAGTCAAGCTTTGTTTTTTAGTAAGAATCAAACTTCAGCGTGTAATGATATAATTTAGCATTTAGACAATCCTGAACTACCAATATATCATACATATATAATTACTGAACTTTTTGAAAACTACAATTCAATATTAATAATAATTCTATTTAATACTGATTATTTTTTTATAAGACTTTTTTTTAACAACAAAATTAAACCGCCGAAAAAACTTAACAAACTCTTTTTTTTAATTGTTACGGGACCATCTTCGAAATATACCCTATCCAATAATTTTTTTAAATCAAAATCGGACTACTCTGTAAAAAGTTATACGTGGTCATAGATAAAAAAATATCTTTTTTTGTCAGTAAAAATCAGAACATTCCATTTCTAGTTACTATATTTTACACAGTGGCGACATTGCTCAAACTATTTTAATGCATCAATCAATGTGAAATCCTGTACAAAGTCGTTGTTTAGTTTAAATTCAACTCCCACTGGACTGATTTTAACTATGGCATATAGTTATTAAACGTATTTAAGTTTTATTCTGTAGTGTAAAGATGGCGTTACAGATGTATATACAACTTTCTCAGCCCTCTCTAGTACATCGGAGACCAACCTCTAACAACTTTTATAATAACTAATACTAACTGCACATTAACAGACTAAAAGTATCAAAAATTACGACAGTACTATTATCATGAGTGACCATAAATAACTAATATTCTTATTAACATCTATTACTAACTAAACTATTTCTAATTGCCAATTGAGGTTGATTGCAGATGTCCAAAGGTGCCTCTTGATATTTAAAAAAAAAATTACATGAAATACTGGCAGTTCAGGATTTGTACAGGTGTGTTGATTTAAAAAAAAAAATGAAAAACATAAGAAATGAATAAGCATAACAATCCATTAAAACATGTCCGAGGAGCGTGACAAGTTAGAGTGGACTAACTGGCTGCTAGTTGATGACACTTCGGGATACTGAAATAATGCAACTATTGTATATTTACCATACATGTGGTCCATTTACATCGAAAATCTGAATAAATCAGGTGACCTATGCATTCGGTATTACATTGTTTTTGTCAGACTGGCAACTTTTCATATGCAACATGCCACAGTTGTAAAATAACGATGGATTTCACTTTTGGCTAACTTTACACAAGGTATGTGACATTTTAAGTGATATATGTCTATGAGGTTCTACAATTTACAAAGCATTTTTTTCTTATGAGTACTTAATGTTCATAATGAAATATCGACTCTTTTAGACTTCATTGTTTTAACATAATCAATGTAGTATTCAATATTCAAATGCAAATGTAGCAAAGAGTGATTTTCATTTTAGTTTCAAAATCAATCTTACGATGAGACAAAATTGATTGGTTTTATAACTGATATATTTACAATATTTGTAGTGCACTGGACAATTATTATATATAGCTTTAGTTTCGAACATTAATAAGATGCCTTCTGTAAATTTGTATATCTTTATATCACATATATCGGGTGCATAAGACATTCCCATTGTTACCTTCGGTAGAGGAAGATTCACTTATCATTACTATTTAATATTTTTGATACTTACATATATTATTACTAACTTATTATTATATATTAAACTGTAGTATAGACAAGTTGATTGGTTAAAAAAATTTAACTAACAAATCAATGTGGTACGTATTTGATTGAATACTTACTCAATCCAACCATTTTATCTGGTACCCGAATGTATTCGTTGAGTGTTTGGTCCGGCATGTTGGGTGGTGCGCCCGGTGGTGGAGGCGCAGGTTGGTTGTTCTGACCCGAGATCCGGGCCGCCGCCGCCGCTACAGCCGCTGCTATTCCACTATCGATAACAGTCTCAAGTTATACATTTCACAATACAATATCACTATAAAGACAATTACTCTCTATAGAGGGTAGCGACGTTACAGTACATGATATTTTCAGTGGTATTTGAAGTATGCCACTCAGCACTTGAACAGAATGGTAAGCTTTGGCCTAAGACCTTATAACTGTAAGAGTAGACTCAAGTACAGCAGTGGCATAATAAAAGGTGAACCAGATGTTAGTGGGTTTGATAGCCACACTCGGCCTAAATTAGGATCAGATATGGCTGTTTGTGAATAGTAAGATTATTATTTAAAAATTATTTTACCTTTTGGTTACATAGAAATGGGTATTTACAATATAAATACATAAAAAAGCAAATAAAAAACTAAAATTTATAAACAAAATATTTCCTCTAAAATGTCCTTTTGGGGCATGGTTCCCAAAACCCTTTTGGTTACTATCTTTCATAAAAAAAACCTTTCGAGAAGTTCATAATCATGTAAATTATACTATGATTGATTAATAAACATTAGAATCATACGATTATATAAGTCAAATAGAAAAAAATATTCAGCAATTTTTCATTAACGAGAAGACATTTTGATGATGATTTACAAAACAACATAAACATGTTTATGATGAATTTCACAATTGCATTATACGACTCATATTCTGATTTGAAATAAACCGTTGTTTACTTACGAATTCAAATTCAGAATTTTACATAAAACAATTATCGTTATGTTATTACAGCATTTAACGTATATCGAGAGTTAACGTATTATTTGAAATAAAGAAAATTAGGAATCTGTGAACTGAGCGTAGATTAAATCGTATTAGTTTCATTAATGGAAAGGATAGCCCTAATTGTATTGACGAAGGTAAACGGGACGAACCTCATTGGCGGTGTCGGTTGTTGATGAGCTTGATACGACTCTGTTGACGCCACTTTCTTTGCACTCGGTTCCGATCCGTCTTCCAAAGGCCTTTTCCCAGCACTAACCTCGATTTTTGCAGCGATCTGAGACAAAACAAACGATCGACGCTAGCAAATTTGTTGAAATTTGCCAACTATAACGCTAACAAATTCAAAAGAACGCCGAATGAAAAGTAGGTTATGTGAATGTCGTGTAATTTTTAGTGGAGGGAAAACGTAAAACATCACTAAAGAGGGTCAATTGCTTCAAAAAAAGACGGTACTGCGATATAAAGAAGGTATTATACAAATGTTATCTGTAAATACGACACGGGAGGTGTCAAAAGTGCCTATTATGCGATTACGGGTATCCTCCTTACCAATCTTGCACGTTGTACAGCAGCCACATATCCTGCTGTTTGGTTATTATTTTGGAGCGTAGCCATAGAAGAATGATCACTCATGTTTAAATGGTACTGGACATTCAACCGCGCAATACGGCAGCCATGAATAAGGATCAAAAGATCCAAAAATTATTTCACTGTTGTCTCGCAGCTAGCGAGAAAGACGCTGACCATAAACTAAAAGAGTGTTTTATCGTGGAGGAAGCTTGTCGTAGCTGTCGGCGGATAAGCGGGTGACTCATTAGCGTATATTTTAACCAATAGTAATTCAAAATCGATTGTTGTGATTGGTTCAATATTTTTTTAGTACCAGATTATTTTCTATTATAATTTAATGGCTTAAATTTAAACTCTAATTCACTTGCAAACTTTACATCATTGAATGTCTTATGTTTTAGTAGTAAGCTGAAGAGGCATTCAACTATTCTAACATTTTAAAACTTACACATGTATACTTATCCGATTGTCTATGGTAAGTATGCGCTAAGCGTTTTGTTTCTCCTAATTGTAGCGGCCAATTCATTATTTTATTTTGAACTTACGAGATAAAAATTAAATCTTATTGGTTTTAAATAAAATAATTTCTAAACTTTGAAATACAAACACTTTGCATCATAATAAAAAGAATATTTTAAAGATTTTTTTGCCACTAAGTTAGATTGCACATAAATTTGTAACTGTTATGATATATTTTAAGTTTTAGAATGCATAAATATGTAATTTTATAGACAATTAGTGCACATTTTCATTAATAATTTATTATTATAAGTAGTACATACAATCTAACTGCATATTTGCTGTTCGGTAAAACTAAACGCGATTTTTTTTTCTATGTTGTGGGTGCGTGCATTTGTGTTGTCCGGTGTTTGAAGACGCTTGGAATTTGCTTTCAATTTCTTCGTAGGAAAAATGTCGGGTGATACCGATAAAGCAAAAATCAGTGATAATCAGGTATAGTTGTGAAATATATTTTTGTATTAATTTTCTATATATTAGTGCGCGTCTAGTAAGAACAATATTAGCTGTGAAGTGGTGTTATTTCCGTGTTATATCACTAATGTTTGCCTGCGTCTCAACATGGCTGACAGAACGTTTGCTTCCCGCTAAACGCGGGAACTACGCCACGGAGGGTTGTGATATTAGTCAATAATTCGCAACTAAAACTGTGAATGCGGTATTGATCGGTTGCTGAAACTGGTTCTAATGAGATAATTTTCAGGATTTCACATATTTCGCACCCCCGCCCCTTTGCATTTCGTTGCAGGGCCTTTGTTAATGTACACGATATTATATGACATTGATAGGAAATCCGCATGACCTTGATATTTTATTTCTTGCGAAATTTCTATTGTAAAGAATCGTAATGTGTTGTTATTCCATTGAAGCGCAGCTTGGCGCGTCCTTTTTACGCTCGGTACAAAGCGGGCGATGTAAATAACAGCTAAAGTACCAATCTTCGGGGCCTTTATTGGTGACCTCCTTCGATTTTTTTGACGACTTTTTGCATCTGTTAAGATATATTCGCTGTGTCATTTTATAATATGTCTGAGTGGTGCCGTCTCGATCGCATTGAATCTCATTTTGACCTTAACATTTCGTAAAAAAATGCATTTCGGGTAATGCTCCTAGTCGTATGTACACAACTGTATACATACCGCACATAGACAATACGGTAGTGGAGAGTAGTAGCGTCGTATTGAAATATGAATCTTATGCTGTTGCAAAGAAGGTTGACTTTTACTTGAAGCCACCGGCACGTTGACGCCAATAGAAGGCGCAGATTTTAACATGGTTGGCAAACTGGTTTATTTTTAAACTGATTGATTTTGATATGAAATTAGTCGGTAGTTTCATTTTATTGATGACTTAAAACTGTTTCTTTAAATCATTCCTCTGGTCATTATATTGGAAAGAAGCGGTACAATCACCGTAATATGATATAAAATATAGATAACAAAATAAGATATGCCAATTACTATAAGTTGCATTGTATCCGTTGTTACGAGGGTCGAATGACTTCCTAAACATGATAAAACCACATTTATTATAAGTCATCTTTTATTATATCTAGGATTAGTGAAAATGTTAGCTGACCTACAAAGAGTTGAAATTTTTATTTTGAGGTTGGATAAAATTTGAACAATTGCAAACGCTGCAAATGTGAGATGCTTAAAATTATATTCAAATTTGGTTTTTCACCTCTTGACTTGTGCACAGATAACAATTGAAGAATATCATATGTAACTCAATTGAGATATTTATTTAAGAATACACTGTAATAACTGTAGTAAGTGACGCAAGTCTTTTTTTAGAAAAATAAAATCTTTAAACCAAAATGTTTGTTGTTTAGGATGAAGACAAGAAATCCGGTACGGGCGACGGACAGACCACGGAGGATGAGTCCTCGCAAGATTCAAAGGGTGAGTTGGTGTCAAAGGAGCCCAGCGCCGGCGATAGTGCTGATGTAGATACGCCCGCACCTAACGGTGAAGATATTGCAGGTCAGCGTCAATCCATGTTCCGTGGTCTCATCTACATCACCAACTAACCTCGGGGCTAACGCGTCTCTGTTCTCACGTCCATGTGTGATAATACGTTGTTGCAACATTTGCAATTGTTCATTGAATTCACTCATTTGAACAATTTCTGTCATCATTCACAGTATAACGATTCCTTGTAAATCAAAAGTATTCATTATTATGTGACGTGCAATTCGATACAAGCTTACATACATTTTGCCATTGGGATGTCACAGTGTTTGAAATCATTAACAATATCTAGGATATACAGGTTGTTACATATTTGGGTCATGAATCCATCGCTACATTTTTGCATAGTTTACTGTGATATTGCTAATGCTCAATTCGGTATGAGATACTGTTTCATATGATCCCATTCTATTCCATATATATGATGATAGAAATATAACAAATACATGGTTAAAATACTATATGATTGTCCTATTGCAATTATTTAATTAATCAACGGACTTTTCACCTACAATTTTGTTGGTTGTGTATATCACGCATTGTCCAACTCAATAAGAAGGCACTTCACAATATATGATTATAAAATCACTCCAAAGATATGTATATACAAATCCAGTTTCATTAATATTTTGTATACAAATTTTATTGATGGATACTCGCTGTCCCAACTAACTTCGTACAGCCTCACAATAACTAAATAGTTTATTTACACCAATATCTGTACCGATTTTATTCATATTTGACGGGACGTACATCATATTATTATGTTTGACAGGTAAGCAGTTTATATGGAAAAATTTAATATCTGTTATTACTATTTTCCTCCGAATTTTTCCTTATTTTCTCAGCCTTTATCCCTTCCCTGAATTTCCACGATTATTTTAAAACCAAAACAAGTCTCGAGTTTTCCGCTTAGTAACATATTCGGCGATGCATTTATATTTATATAGATTTATTTATATAAAATACGATAAACTCTCAAATGTACGTCCGATGTATATACAAACTGGAGACTTTATGTTCTCGTGACCGAGTGTCAAATGACCCATTTACACGGTTCGCTGATCACACTTTGATGACCACGACGAAAGGAAAAAGACGGCGAGCGTCAACGGTGCATTTTGTGTACTTTTTTGTGGTCAACACTCCACACGGCCAGACACAACGGCAAAAAATACCACACTCACACACAAACATTTCCTAAGATATATAACTGAGTTTAATTGACGTATTAATTGCAAAAAGAAACTACATAAATTAAGAAATTATTACATTTTAATATTTTCATTAAACTTGGACATTCACTATTGTAGTCACAAAATTTTCTTATTCTTAACAGAGCCATCTTTACATAGTACAAAGTCGCTTTCTGCTGTATGTCCCTATGTATGCTTAGATCTTTAAAACTACGCAACGGATTTTGATGCGGTTTGTTTTAATAGATATAGTGATTCAAGAGGAAGGTTTATATGTATAATAACATACATTATATAGTAGAGAAATACCGTTGTAATTCATATGGCAGAACAACGTGTGCCGGGTCAGCTAGTAGTAAAATATGTAAATGTGAACCTTCACAATTTACTCTATGAAAAAAAAATTGAAATATTCCATAGTAAAATTCTTTTAATAACTGTAATATTAAAAAGAAAAAAAAACAGGCTCACCGACCAGACAGACGGGAAGCGCTAATAGACAAGTCAACTTACGCCGATCTTGAGATGTATAAAAAGTTTGAATAAATACGGAATTCATTGAAGCGCGTTACCGCGGCGCTGTTGTATGCGAAAATTGCTGAAAAAATAACACCAAACCCGCTATCGTGCTCGGAGGGGCCTCGCGACCGAAAGACATTCGAAAGAATTAACATAATATGTGAGTGACTAATCAATCGGAGAGTGGCTCAACTGAACTTTATGGCGCACATCGTGTGGGTCTCGAGTGCGAGCGTATTTCAAACTCAATCAATCCGGTGGCCGGTCTGCCTGTTTGCTAGGTTAACTTTATAAAAAAAAATGACGGTAGCTAATCATTGGCGCTTGCAGTGTTCCGGCGTGCAACAGTAGCCCGGCTTATGTCTTCGCCCGATCCGATTAATTCTTTAATTCTTCCGCCCTTTTATTTGTCCACTGCTGGACCGAGTCTCCTCTCATAGTGAGAGGGATCTGGGCCATAGTGTACCACGCTGGCCGAGTGCGGGATACATAGACTTAACCTTAACATACCTCAGAGAATAATATATTTTTTTTCGGCCCTTTTATTGGTCCTCTGCTGTACCGGATCTCTTCTCGTGGTGTCAGGGATTTAGGACATACTCTACCACGCTGGCCGAGTGCCGATAGATAGACTTAACACACTTCGGAATATATTATACACTTTTTAACATCTCTGAAGTGTGTGCAGGTTTCCTCAGGATGTTTTCCTTCGCCGTTATAGCGAGTGATATTTAAATTTTAGTTACGAAACGCACGTAACAAGTCAGGATCGAACCCAGACCTACGGGTGAATTTCAAACCGCTAGACTAAGCACTGCTTACTATTATGGCTTGGCAACATTCAATTGAACGTATCAAGCGTTTGAGTCCAATATGAAAGATTTTATGCCGATTGTCGAATTTAACAATAATAATAATAATATTTATTGTCATATAAGAAAAAACAGCACAAGCAAATATAAAAAGTATGAAAAACATAAAACAAAGTTCAAGTCTTGTCGCATCGGTTGGTTCTCTGGTACCCATATAAGATTCAACTTGTGTTACAATGTTATTATGACTTTTCTTGTACTTAGCGGTGACCTTGCATATTGCGAGGTCCCCGCCGCAACTCGTGTTCAGTCTTAAGTTATAAAAACTCCGCTTGTTAATATACATGCATACATTTTAATGTAATAAATTAGTAACAATAATTTGTCAATTGTTAATTGTTCTTTGTTGGTAAATTAGTTGCTAATTGTTCCATTTCTTAAATTTGTACGCCGTAAAAGGCAAAATTTGGCTCGAACTTATAATCCTGTAACATCTTTATATGTTCCCATATTTGTGCAAATATACGTCTTTGTCTTTAGTCGTTAGTGGACAGTAAGCAATAGTGAGGGTACGATTCATTTTTGTTGATGCAGAGCGGTCAGTCTTTTCAAGGGCCCGGTATGCAAATGTTTTATTAACGAGGGTCGCTTTGATTTTACCTTTTCCACCAACATTTAGCTTTCATCGAATCATCAATGTGCTTATTATCTTTGTTATTGTTTGTTTATTCTCTATGTGATTTGTCGCGGGCAAATGCTAACAAAGCCTATATTGATTGGTGAAAGAATTTTTGAAATCGATTCAGTAGTGTTTGAGCCTACTCGTTATACATACATACAAATCTTTCCTCTTTGTGATATTTATATTATTTTAATAAGTACAAAAGGAAGTCTTAATTTAGCAATGCATGCAATGTTGCATTGGTCTCATGTTTACTCTATTATGGTGCGCAAATATCGTGAAGCGAGCGTTCGCCCCACGATACGACGTTACGAACTGCGGTGAAAGGGACCGACACGCAGATTACTTCACTCGTTATAAACGTTGCGCATAATTCTACGATACCACCTCGACGATACATAGGAGCAGCGGTGAAAAGTGAAGATTTATGAGTCACGACATCTATACTCCTATACTTAATATTATAAATTACTAGATGACCTGGCAAACGTTGTTCTGCCATATAAATTATAACAGTATTTCTCTTCTATATAATGGACGTTGTTATACATACAAACCT
>DWUN01003616.1:0-11811 GCA_018249975.1 Passova gellias
GCAGTACCCAACCCGGGATTTGAACCCAGGACCTCCCGATCGGTAGTCGCGCTAGCAACCGCACGACCAACGAGAACGAATAACTTAACACGACTTAACTCGAGAGTGAAGTGACTTAACAATATTCAAAGGCATATTCAGATTACTCTGACTCTGTTATCCGTTTAGCTATTACTTGCATACGAAGAGGCGGTAACGCAGCAATTGTCGATATAATACAAAAGTACACGATACATCGTTTATGTATTTTATTATCAATATTATCTTGGAATTCAGTCAGCAACAATAACTGTTCATGTCTCGCTCGCAATAAGACCGGAGGCGCGAAGTAGCACGCCATTACGACACATTTACCGCAGCGCTGTGCTGACACATTTGCGTCGCACTTAATCAATTGTGAAACGCTTGAAAAGTTCAAAGGTTTTGCACGGAACGATAATCCGCATTATTGTTTCGATTTATGTCACACCCGGTGTGTTTTAACATTTTTTTTACACCGCATTTTTTATTTCCAAGCATCGGGCGCTCCGTTGTTCGTGACACCGGTCGGTATAGCAATAAGGTAACAAGATTTGTGATTTTTCATTTGGATCGATCGTCTGACTAAATTACTTTTTATCGAGACTACGTGTGTTAGTGGGATTTAAGGTATCTATTGTCATGAATGACTGCCTCGTTGGTCGTGCGGTTGCAAGCGCGACTGTCGATCGGGAGGTCCTGGGTTCAAATCCCGGGTTGGGTACTGCTGGATTTTTCTGATTTAGAATTTCTAGTAGTCACTCAGTCTGGATGTGTGCCCGGTGCATGGCAATAGTCTCACCACCTATTCCATTGTGGGACTTAAACGTAACTGGTGAAATGTGGGGGTGTACTACATTCCTCTGCTTACCCCTTCGGGGATTACAGGCGTGGCGTTACGTTCAATACCGTCAGAACCTTAAGAAATACCTTCAAAGTTATCCAACATTCAAATACTGCAAAATCGAACTGCTAATAGGTAAACCGCGGCATTAAAACTATAGGAAACGTATCCGGATCCACAAAAATATTGTAAAGTTCATTTACCGCGATAACAACGGTCTATCGCCGCTAATAATTCACCAAAACGAAAATTACTATCATTCAGCGAGGGTGGCTATCCAAGGGGTAACTTATGCCCGTAGATTAACTCGGAGCTGTCGCACCAGGTGGTTCCGCATCGATCCGCTGCCGGCTAATGGTCGAGGGTTATAATGTAGTCGTTGTTACGTCTCACGTGAAAATAATTAAATTATAATCTGATTATAGTAATGTTAGCGGGATTAAAGTCGGAAAGCGACGTGTTGTTTATGAAATAAAATGTACAGGGCGAATAAGAAATGAAGGTGTAACCGGCTAGGCTTGGAATAAGGCTAATGAATTACATTTGTTACATTTTATACAGCGGCTAGTTAGTCAGCCTGTAGATATTTATCGGAACTTAACGGATTTTTTATATATATCGGAATAACTAATAGCGGAATTTCAAAGTGAAGCCGATTTAATATACGGTAAATATCGATTATTAGAGATGTTACGTATTTACTTATTACATATAATAACAAACCAAAGCTCGTATCAGCCCAAGGCGGTACCATCGATCATAAAAAACATCGGATTCCAGGGAGGAACTATTGCCAAAACAATGGCATATCAACAAAACATTATGGTTCGCCATAGCAACAGCGCTCCCCCGAGCGCAGGGAACAAAAAGCAATTACCAAACAAATCATCCTCTGACATTAAATGCCATAGCAATATGTTCGAACCCACATTCAACCGTTCCCAAACAACCCTACTTCTATCTACATAAAACTCACAGAGTATTTTTGTGCGCGTATGATTCATTTACATGTCAGTCGTAAAGTAGGGGGCCGCGTGTTGCGCCTTGTAACACCCCCATTGATTATCAATTAGTTTTGTACTTGCATCATTTGTTGTCGGCGCATTATTCACACTATTTATACGATACTTGGTTTACGACGTGTTAAAATCCATGATGTACAATTTGTATATAACAATGAACTTTATAACAGTGGCGTAGGGTTCTAATTTGCTTTATATAGGTCTGTAATGAACATGTCTATCTTCGTTACAGATGATTCTATAATGATCGCGCTCGAATTGATTTTTAGGGTCTTCGATGCTTTATTGATTTACGGTTCGGTTGTGACTTGCTTTTTTCGATTATCAATTGTTTTCCTTCATGTTTATGTTATCAAACGTTTATCTTATAACTTGAATTAATTGATTACAAAATGGTGTACGTTGTTGATTCCGTGACGTTTTTTAAATTTTTCTAAAATATTTTTATGCATGATTTTAGGAATTCCCTTTTTAAACTTTAACAATTAACAATTGTTACTAATGATTTATTTATTTTCAGTCAGATATAGTACACCAGTCCGTTTACGAACTGGTTCACTCAGAGGACCGGGAAGAGCTTCAGCGGCAGCTACTCTGGAACTCATTTTTGCCTCAAGAAGTGAACAATTTAACTCTACAAGACGTTCTGCGGCCAGAACGAGCTCATCTGTTAGAACGCAGTTTTACCGTTAGATTTAGATGCCTGTTGGATAATACTTCAGGATTTCTTGTAAGTTTTTAATTCATACCCTGGATGTAATACTAATTAAACATAAGATCTTAGATCGTAACATCATAAGATCATAAGATCTTAGATCATATTATTTTAATTTCTTCCCAGTTTTAAAACATGAATCAAATCCAGTATTCCGTTTACTACTGCAGGAATAACTTCACTACATCTGTTTCTAAATATTGGTCTTTAATGGTTTTGTAATTATTACTAACATAAAGCCTTCTCAGTCGTCAAAGGTAGTAACGAATCTATTACCTATCTGAACAGAAATTGGTCTCTTTGACATTAATTACAAATGTCAATCAGTTCCAGTAATTAAGGCTGCAAATTGCTGATGATTATTGTTATCGACTTGACGTTTTATTTTATCAACAGAGGTTAGATATCCGGGGTAGAATCAAAGTCCTACATGGTCAGAACAAGAAAACCGAGGAGCCGCCGCTAGCTCTGTTCGCAATATGCGCGCCCTTCGGCCCGCCTAGTCTCCTGGAGATACCGCAGAAGGAAGTCATGTTCAAAAGCAAGCACAAACTCGATCTGTCTCTAGTCTCGATGGACCAAAGGTTAGTTTCTTATTCATCATCATCATAATCATCATCGTCAGCCTGTTTCAATCCACTGTTGGACATAGGCCTCCGCTAATAGGTGCCAATTCGCCCTGTCTGTCCTCGACTTGCTGCATTCAGCGTCTCTGGCTAGGTGGGATAACGATCTACGAAAAACTGCAGGCAGTTACTTATCATGTTTCTTTATTCTACGAATTTTTGTAACTGAACAATTTTTTGAAGATTCTTCGGATAAACGACGTGGTTCTTGGTTTTAAATTTAAAATTGACATTAGAAATATTACATTAGACCATATTACATTAATCGAATTAAATGTGACATTTAATATGGATAAAACTGCATCGTTGTTTCCATATGTGTTATTGAAAGCTTTATATAAAGCAGCTTATGGTTTACCATCTGATAGCATTAACATCCAAAAAAAGAAAGGCTAAGGATATGGTCCACCACGCCATAGTCTATGGAATAGGCTTTCTATTGCATAACTTATATTACTTATCGGGTTAAAGGTAAAATGCTTAGCTTTAATTTCTTTTAGTTCTCGTATTAACAATCATTTGGTAGGTACTAAGGAACAATGCGGAACTACAATGGAACCGTGGAGATCCGAAAAATCCAACAACCCGTAACGAATGTATAATTGATA
Organism: Passova gellias; assembly: GCA_018249975.1. Lineage (NCBI taxonomy): Eukaryota > Metazoa > Arthropoda > Insecta > Lepidoptera > Hesperiidae > Passova > Passova gellias. The sequence continues at coordinate 3,834 of DWUN01003616.1, forward strand.
AATACACCGAAGTAGAACCAATTGATTTTGTTAGTTTGTGGTGAAGCCAGAGTTCGTTTAACTTTAAACGGGTATGATTAAATATGCTTTTGATATGATGGAAGTAGATAAACCTTTTCTTACGCAGATTGACTATAAGCTCAATAAAGTAACATAAGCTAAGTTTAACCTCACAAAATGCAATATTAATAAAGTACGAAAACTATTCTAAAGCATATTTCCATATTTTCATTTCTGAATATATGGGAATCAAAAGGCTTCAACAACGTAGTTCTTCGGCCAGAGATTACTGCAGGAGGATATACATCATCATAATGCTGACATAGCTTTCTTCGATGTAGTTCTTCCTTGGCATGAAAGGGAGTTTTTTTTATCTTGGACTTATTTTTCTTCAGGGGGAAAATGCTGCTAGGTTATACTGATGCCGAGCTGGCTAACATGGGAGGTTACGACTTGGTGCATTACGACGACCTGGCTTACGTTGCCAGTGCCCATCAAGAATGTAAGTATTGTGTTTACACCATCATAACAGGTCCCTAACTGGGTAGGCAGAGATGCCCAAATATCTGTAACATTGTGTTATAATATATGATTCTTTGTAAACCTATGTTGACTTAGGATAAATTGTCATTTAACGTTAATTCATCAAAAAAGTTTGAAAAGAATCAAATAAGTAACGAACTGTCTTATTAATTGAAAGTCCTATTCCTATTGTCCTATTAAAGGTTGTTGGTACTTGTGACTTGTCTTCTTCAGCTGCCATAAAAATCGTTATAATTTTTGTTGTCGAATAATTTTACAATATACGTGGGTGTATTATTTCAGTGCTGAAAACAGGTGCATCAGGCATGATCGCATACCGCTTCCAGACGAAGGACGGCCAGTGGCAATGGCTGCAGACGTCCTCCCGGCTCGTTTATAAGAATTCCAAACCGGATTTCGTCATAAGCACCCACAGACCGCTCATGTGGGTAACGATCTTAACGATTTTAAATTGCTCAGAACAAAAATCCGTTATATCAAACTCAAAAAGCTTTACAATCATTACGATATGTTAAACGAATGATTCAATGTTCAATTATAAAAATTAGTTTTTATACTAATACGAAATGTATACAAATAGCGCCATTTGTTAAAATACAATCACCTCAATTTGTTTATCGTAAAATAACCTCAATATTCAAAATACAATTTTACCTAATTCTATGAATAATAGAATATAATAATTTCCACTACTTATTTTAATTACGTTGCTTTCTACAGGGAAGAAGAAGGTCGCGACTTGCTCGGCAAACGCACAATGGACTTCAAAGTGAGCTATTTAGACACGGGCTTGACGAGTTTGTACTTCTCCGAAACCGAGCAGTTGTCCGGCTGTGAATCCAACGTGACCACGCCACCAAGAGCCGCGAGGCGATATAAGACTCAATTGAGGGACTTTTTATCTACGTGTCGCAACAAGAGGCGAGTGCCTGCGACGCCAGCGCCACCTCCGGTGGATTACCTGGCAGCGGACGCCGTAGCCGCCGCGTATACCAACCTGAACGGTGCGTACACCGCGCCGTACGGGGAATACCCGCCGGGGCCAGCGCTGCACTACGCCCCTCCACCTCTGGACGAGCGATTTTTAACAGCGGACAATCTCTTCCATCAATATAAGCCGCTCTCCTATCATTACACTCCTTACGCGCCGAACGGCTTCCTCGAACCGGCACCGCCGCCCGGTTACGAGGTAGCGCCGACGTACCACAGGCCGCCGTCGCGAGAATACACGTACGTGGACAGCGGCGGCCGCTACATGAGCCCAGTGACGGGACAGGAGCGGCGGTCGCCGGGCGCCGTGGCCGGGCCCAGTCCGGTCGGTTCCAGCGGGTCCGCGGAACAGGAACGGATGCAGCAGAGCCAGGCGTCGGAGATGCCGCGGCAGACGGTGCTGATGTGGGGGGCCGGCGGCGCGGCGCAAGAGGTCCCCGTGGAGTACTCCCCGCCGCAGGTTTGGCGCTACCACCCATCCCATTACCACACCGCTGAGGCGACTCAGTGAAATTAGCTCTAGCTTTCTATGTGCAATCGCTCCTATATGATAACATCACCGTTTGTCCTTCAGCCGCGGTAGTGACTCTCGCCGGTGCCGGCCAGTCGTCGTCTTTTGTTTCTCGGCCACTGTTCACAAACACCAAAGACAAAATAGTTCGTTCATTGAACGACCTCGACCGCAGCTTGTTACATTCCAAACGATGCCTCGCTCAATTGTTTTCCACACTCATCATTATAGTTGTTTAGTTTTTTTTTTTGTATCTTATGCGGTCACTACCTCTCGCTCGCCGGGTCCTCTAATAAACAGGGTGTTTCCAATATCGATGTGTGTAGATCAATTTGCTATTGTATATTTACGATGACGACTCGAATTATGATATCCAAAATTTTGTTTTTGTCCGTTTAGTATAAATAAATAAATATAGTCGACTCTTTAGTTGTACACATAATATACGATCACCCAATGCAATTACACATTTAGCGTTAGATGTTTGTAAATATTTATTATGATAGTTATGACTGTAATGCTTCCGGTTTGTGTTGAGGTTTCGGATGGTTAGTGAAGGTACGCTTATTATGAATAACGTTTATTTATAACCAATATGAATAATAGAAGCGAAGCGAAGACGCTAATATCTCGAAGGTGTGCTGGTTTCCTTACCGTTGTGCTTCGCCGTTAATGCGATGTTCAATATATTAAACTCTGTAACGTCTGGATTTGAACCCAGGACCTCTTAGTGAGAGACTGAATATCCATTTCCAACCACTAAGGCTATCACCTTGTCAATAGAAGATACTATAACAATATTATTGTGGGTCATTGGGTTTTCACTTCGCGACAATTCTAAAGCGTATTAATATAGTAAGCAGGAGTGAACATATCAATTATTGTTTTAGCACGCAATTATTCCATTACACACCAATCATTTGTATAGATGTCCCTGTAATTTCGTGTAATTTCGAAAATTTTCAACTAATAATTTGACCAACCTGTAGCATGACTGTTATATAGGTGGAAAACTTGATTATTAAGCTTAATTCCGGTAAATAATTCAGTTTTGTTACATTTATAAAACAGTTGATGTAATAATTTCCAATCGTTTATAGGGACAGCTATGCGACTCACACAGCCATGCCAACGCAAGCAATGCAGCACTATTTGTAAATACACGTTCCGTGCCTTTCATCTAGACCAGTGGCTCTCAACCTTTTTGTGACGTTTTAGCTCAGTGCAGGTGCGACGGTTTCAAGCAAATAGCTCAACAAAAACAAAAAATATCTGAAAAAAAACTGCGAAAATAACGATTCCATTATTTGAAAGCATAATATTTCGGTAATGATTTATATAGGCTCTCAAACTTTGTTAAGCAGACCTAGATTTCTCGATGCCCTTTTCCAGTTACCTACTGGTTGGGAACCACTGACCTAGACGTAATAGAGTTCCATTGACTAATGTGTCGTTAATTGTGCAGTGACCGGCGTTGGCAGGGCAAGAACGACGTAACCATTGTCTTCTGACGTCGTACATTTAACATAGAATAGGACTCTGTATCACAAAGCGCGTTATTGTCTTATATACGAATAATAATAGTAAATTATTAGGGTATTTTCACACATGGCCACATGTATCAAAATAAATAGCCCGAGGTACTAAAGTTTAAAAGCAATAATAAAACTTACATATATCACTCAACAGACAAATATTCTTACATGAATATTTATTACAAAAATATTTATCCTCGATGGGATCGAACCCACGAACCTCGGCAGCAGTCAATGTAACTAAATAATAAGTTGGTATAATCATAATTATATTTAGTGTCGTTGTGAAAATGCTTCTTAATTTCTATACTCATTATTCTAATAGCTTTCGTTATATCAACAAAATATTAAAATGTTTATTTCTGAATTGTTTTATAAAAATAAAGCGCTTTGTGGTACAGTAAATATATTTGGTCTTCACACTGTATGTATATTAATTAAGAAAATTGTATTGTCCATACGGGTTATCCGAGTTTGTTTTTGTATAATTAATAAAGTCAAGAAGAAATTAGCTTCCATTAAGAAAGTTCCAATCGAATTATAATTTAAGATTTAAAAAAGTTATCTGTAAATTTGCACAAGTTTTGTAATAATGAACTTTGACACTTTTACTCGATTCATAATAATAATAATAATTTATCTTCCTTATGTACAATATACTTAATTCATTAATTATCTAAAAATCACAACTTCCTTTATTGATCGTGATTAAATTGTAATTATTACAAATTAAATTATTCTCTCGAAAAATACCTGCATCTGCCGTGAAAGGTAATTAACACTGAAAGGTAAATTGAAGGTAATCTTTGTAACATCTAGTTGTTATAATACGACTGAAACGTTTTGTGGTCTAGAAAATTCTAACTCTCAGATTAAGAATGTTATTGTGAATTTTAAAAATATCCTGTAACAAAAGTTTGTGTAGGTGACAAAAGTGTTTTTTCACAATCAAATTATATAAAACCTTAAAAACAGTCATTTTTATTAAAACCAGAGAGTTTTGATTTATTTCTGCAATGTATTTAATATCTATTGATGACGTTCAAGGTATAAAATATATTTTGAAACTGTTATCACGCTGTTGTAATCTTAACACACCTATAACATTGAGAGAACTAACAAAGCTGCTACCTATTTTCATATCCAATTAATTTGATACGTCCACTATATACATAGAATAAAAATTTTGCTCTAAATTATTGATTGATAAATGTAAATAAATAACTAGGTTAAATGCTTTAATTATGTATTATTTACCTATGTATTATTGATTGTTTATTCAATATTATTATTTAAATGAACATATAATAATTAAGATGAAGATTTAAAAAAAAACTTCTGTATTTATTTTAATATAGCGTAATAATGTAATTAAAAGAAAATCAAATAAATTTTTCATGCCACTGATCTCTTTGTTTCTTTTCAAATCTCTACTCGTAAATAGCCGATGAGAAAACTTTGTATCACTTTTAAAGTCAATAATCGACTAATCGTTAAAAAATCGTTACAAAATGTTAGAAAAGTAATACCTACCTACCTACCTAATTAATTCATTAAATTATTTAATGAAAGATGGTTGATTTTCGGCCGCCAGGTAACCGCTTGTAATAATAATTTTGCCTTTTATAATTTTCTGAACTTCATTAAGATGGAATTTAAATTCAATTATTAAAGCGGCTGGGTAACTTTATATGAAGAAATCAGAAATATTTAAAAAGCTTAATAACATAGTTAAGTACCAAAAATGAGAATTAGCTATCTGGATAAACCATCTATCAAATTATTTTTAGCTAGCGCCATCTTGCAATGTTTGCTTATAACTACATGGACTTCACAAATAGTTCATAGTATTTAATATCCTCAATAGTCACTAGATGGCAGTGTTCGGCTTAAGTTATATTTAAAATTTTTGCTCTATTGTATTTTACATTGGACAGAAGTAAAAATTAAATAAAACATGAATTCAAAAGTACTGAGGACTACTTGAATACTGAATTTAAAAAAATTAACAAATAACTACTATTAAAAGAAGAATTAAAAAATAATAATAATTAGTAATACAAATTTGCTTCCTCTTACTTAGTAAACAATTTTCAATATACTTGACAATGTAATTAATTACTTAGATTTCAATAACCAAGATTATACTAACGGTAATATTACAATTAAGTATAGTATTAACTACGGAAATGGGCTAGACTGCTTGGTTAATGATAATTTCACCTTATTATACCTAAGTCTCGCGGTTAGTCGCAAAAGCACCGAAGCGTTAATGCCTTAAAAAATTAAAATTTCACCGTTATACTTAGCGTTGTTATGTATGAATATGAAACAATTTTTTTTGCATAACCCAGTAAACTATTTGTGTTTATTAAAAATTATAGAACTGTTTACAATCACCGACATCTAACGTATTATTATGCCACGGTTTTTAAAATTACTGCCGACTACTAACACTTTTTCACGTGCGTGGAATTTAGCGGAACTAATCGACATGGGAAAGTGCGATATGGAGAAATAAGTAGGTCGGTAATGGTAATACGCTCTACGAACAGATTTATAATAGCTAATACAATCTTCATTGCTGCAAGCTGTTTGTATCACACTAATTTTTAAAGTAAGATTTGTTTGTTTGTAATGTATTTTTTGAAATTAAGCAAGCGATTCCAAAAATTCAATGTAGGTTCACCTATATTAAATTTTACGACCTATATACATACTAAAAATATTGATATCCTTAACACTCGACTTGCGAGCTTGAATAAGAGGTTCATACTAATACTAGACTACACATACAATACTAGACATTAGCTAACTCCCTCTTTCTCTTGTACCCATCTATCAGAAGTAACTATGTATTTGAAGTCTAAAGTCTTTTAATATTATAGGGAGCGTTACTTGATAACTGACCCAGGGTTGACAGGAAAAAGGCATTTGTCGACCGACACGTTACAGCTTGAGGGCGGCTTAAATTCAATGATAACTATGACATTTATAATGATATATGATATTCATAGAAGTTTATAAACCACTAAAATAACCTCGTGCTGTGCCTCCAGTATGATTATCACTTTCTTTCTTATGGTACCTTATTATGAATAAAAACGATTTGAATTTGGAATTTAAAGAAACCGCTGCTAATCTGCGAGGAGCGGCTGTTAAGGTAGATTAACAGAATATCTCTAATTAATGGAGATCTCGAGAAACTGGGCATGTACGGAACACGCGAAATTACTCGCATTAGCGACCGGTTTAATACTTTTACTATCAACCTCAAAAACAACTCGTTTAAATACCTACTGTTACTTTGCATTGCGGGTGCATATTGTATGCGAACTGTAAGGTAAAGGTAAAGGTAAGGTCCGCAAGGTAAAGGTAAAGGTAAGTTCCGTAAGGCAAAGGTAAGGTCTGTGCACTCTGCGACTTTGTTACTGTCGCCTGTTGTATTGCGCAATGCATGACTGCAAAGAAATATGCTTACCGTCCCGAAATTAATTATACAATAAGTATTGGAGTATCTACGAAAGAAGTGTGTCTCTATCTGCACATTTATATTGATTACACCTTAGAACTTAAATCACAGAGACGAAGATAACCTTTTAATTGATTAAGTTTAGTGTTCAGTTAATCGCATATTTTTGTAATTTTTTTTTCGTTACAATTGATTTCAAAAAGGCAACCTCTTTATACTGACTAACAAAAGTTACTACTTAACAGTCATGTCACCCAAAGTGTAGTTGATAGACATCACAATTTCTGACCTATTGTTGCATTGAGCATGGATATACACAGCATTCAACTAGGCGACAAAATCGCCGCAAAACATGTTGCAGTGAGCGCTGAGCTTTATGACTCTTGAATGGATTACCAGGGTGTAATCATTGAACTTCCTCGCAGATCTCATGCGCCGTTTTTTTATATAAAGGGAGAACCATACGAGGTAGCAACTCACAAGTAGCAATTGCAATAAAAGATATGTTATTCATGTATTTTCATATATGATAGTTAGTCACTACATTTATTAAGCTAAAGAAACGAATTTAAAGAATAGTGAAAGCCTTCATTCTTATTAACAACAACAACATACCAACACGCTACGTCCCTAACGGGGTAGGCAGACACAAACAAACCTTAATAACTGTATTTTAGGTTTAACAACCCAGAACTTTGAGGAATCTTCAGTCTTCAGATTGTGAGGTATACTCGTATTTTTTTACAGTCTTTTATATACAAACTAACCTTTGGATCGGATTTCCAAAATCAATTAAAACTTTATTTATTAACAACGAGCGTCAACCCAAAATTTCAGATGTCTAACTTCCTAACGTAACATCACGCCTGTAATCCCCGAAGGGGTAGGCAGAGGAGTGTAGTACACCCCCGCATTTCACCAGTTACG
>DWUN01003617.1:0-11809 GCA_018249975.1 Passova gellias
GTGAGCCTATTGCCATGCACCGGGCACAAATCCAGACTCCGAGTCACTACTAGAAATTCTAAATTAGAAAAATCCAGTAGTACCCGACCCGGGATATGAACCCAGGACCACCCGATCGGCAGTCGCGCTAGCAACCGCACGACCAACGAGGCAGTCAATTTGTGCAAATTTTATCACTTTTCATACAGAAATACTGGACATTGTGAATAAGTGCAAGTATCGCGTACTGCTAATTTAACAATGTTTTTGCAGTTCCTGCTGTTCCGTCACACATTTGACTGTCATAATATTTTTTTTGCATATACCTGCTTGTTGTGGAAAAAATGCTTGTAGCAGTCCAAACCGCTATTTATAATACAATCGACCTGTTTCAGTGCTGGTCTTCAGCGCACATAAAATATACAACACAATAAAAGCAACATAATACATATTTATATGTAAATTTGGAGGTAATATTTAGCTTCAACGACTATTTCCAGCGAAGCCTTGCAAACTAATTTGTATTAAGTTTTGTCATAAAGGTCAAGAAATATAAAGAAAGTAGGTAGATACCTAATGTCTGTATACCGTTCATTTAAATTGTTAACGTATTTTCATTGACTGCAGAAAGTTCTCGAATGAACCTGTTGTATACGGTAGAAGCCAGAGCGAAGCATCTGTACTTGCATAGTGTTCTAGTTAGAACCGTGTAATAGACACACATGAATTATTTTAGATAGAACTATATTTCAGCCCCAAAGTTCGAGCTCAAAACTAATAATACAACCTAAACCGTCTGAGGTCTTGTCGAAGACAACTGCAATTTTCAGATTTCGTTTTTACATTTTCTTTTTCATTCTTGTATAAATCTTTATTTGTTAAATTGGACATTAATATCGTATATAAAACAATGAAATACATAATGGAATATACATTATTTGTACAAATGTAGGTATTCCTTGACAATTATTACAGTAAAAGTCATTGCAGTAGTTAAAAACAACTGCTAAAACTGCTAAAACTCATTGAAGTATTTAAAAATAACCGCTAAAACTGCTAAAAGCCATTGCAGTAGTTAAAAGCGGCCACAGTATATCGCTTGTTGTGTGTGCGTACATTATTAGGCAAGATTGCGTCGTGACTGGGAGTCTGTCGAATCAACCATTGAAGCATAATGAAGAAAGCGCGGCGTACAGAGCTTTGATAGACGTTGTGCGTAAGAAATAAATGATTGAGATAAATTATATTATCGAAATCACTCCGTGAGCACGGCTTCTGCTGCGTCACGCCGGAGCTTCGATTCCTGTTGAGATAGTCTGACTCGTTTCAGTCAACCTATATAGTACTCGTACAAATGCGGTGAACACTCTCCGGCCTTCGCTAGATGGTCAGTCAATTAAGTGTAGGATTTAATTGCCGCTAAAGAGTTCGGCTTCTGAGCTAAGAAAGCCGCAAATAACAGGTATTTTATTGAACTTTGGATGTTACAAACGGTACATAATTACAGCCGGCCTCTGGGTCGAGTGGTTAGAGGACTCGACTGCTAGTCCGCCGGTCGTGGGTTCGATTTCCATTCAGAATAAACATTAGTGTGATCAACACATTTGTTGGTTCTGTGTCTGGTTTGAATAACAATATCTATGTAAGTAATATAAATCATGTATATATGTAGTTTACCAGCTGTCCGGTCACCATAATACACTCTCTGCCTAGCTTGGAATCAGATGGCCGTGTGTGAGGTGTCTCAAGATATTATTAATTAATAATTACCTTCTCTAAATATCTGCAAAATATCTATAGATATATCGCAATTAAAAAGATATGACCTGGTAAAAACATCGTTTAAAAAAGGTGACAGACCGGTTAACAATTAACCCGAATCTTTCATAATTTGCACTGAAGTAGCGTGGTGGAGTATGCTCCAGGGCACCGAAAGAATTATAATTCCAAAAACGTTATCAAGTTGAACATAACCTATTTCATACAGTACATACCAATACTTAATAACAAAGCAGACAAAGTTATATCGTCTGAGCTTTATCTGAAGCTAATCAAATCGTGGCGTCTAAGTCGTGATTAAGTTATTGTTGTTAAATGTTTGCACAATCAAATAACATCATTGATATAAAGTTGAACAAATGATTGGGGCAATACGACCTTCGCAGATATTACATCCGAATGAGCCGTTACAGAAGGCTATAAGAATCGTACAGCTGAATTAGGGATTATGTACAAGTTATTTTATCAGGACTGTGTATTTCATTATTTAGTACTAATAAGTGACGACTTACAGTCGAGATATCAACCTTCCTCATACTTATTTCCTTCGTAGCATAGCATGAGTCCTTCTACAGTCGGAGTCAATATGAAATTTTATAGTTTTCAGTTACATTTGTATATTTGTTTTGATTAGCATTTTATTTTTGCTAGCATAACCTTATAATTGAAAAACACCATTTCTCAAAGAGCATTTTCGCTTAGAAAGTTGTAATTGCGTCCCGTTAGTAAATGAAAAAAGAGTTTAAAAAAAAACGAAGAATTATTAAGATACATTTCTAAATTCTCTGTATCTGGTTATACGAAGATAGAAATTGTCAAAACTATGACCGTCAATACTAGCACAGGACCTGCATACACTACGCGAGATCTAATTCGTACAGTGTTAAGTAATTCGTAAATGTAACGTGGGTTTTAGAAAGTGTTAACGTGTGTCGTTTTATTTAAATACTAAACATACGTACCGACATATCTGAAGAGAAATTATTGTTCTCTATCAGTCCTCTCGAGTATATTTTCATAGCGAACAACAGTAGCCCGTTCTCTCTCCACTCAATATACCCGAGGCCAGTTTCTGTCAACGTTTTGTATCAAGCGTTGTTTAATTTGGAATTTATTTTTATCATTCAGAGAATCGTATGCTGTTGTACATAGTTATACAATTACGTCTGTTTCCTATAGGCGTAGGCAGAGACTAAGAATATCCATAGAATACGGACTTGAGAAACTCTTTCCGGTTCTTTTACTCAAAGCAATTAACAGGCTCATCTAATAGAAGTACTCTTAATCTGGTCTTCTTCTCCCTTTTGTCGCAGCGAAGCAACATTCCGAAGTCAACTTTCATGACTATTGCCTGCTCATTTGCTACTCCCTTCACACGAGAAAAACGTTCCTACCACACTCAAAGGAGCGGTAATTGCACAACTAATTTCCCTTCGTGATTCTAAATATCAAATTAACGTTATTTTGCGTACGATAACGTTAAGTTAGCATTGTTGTGTTCACTAAAACTAATTCCAACTATCAAGAGCTAAGCTTACTGACAATGTTAAATTTCATTGGTAAGACTGTTCGAAATTCAAATCCTGACTATTACGATAAGTTTGATTGCAAGTCTGTGGAACTGAAAAAAAAAGGCTGCCTGTGTAATTTTATTATTAGCACATTTCTAAACTTATTAGTATCAGTCCAACGTGTTACTTTTAGAACTGAATTCCATGGTCTACAGCGATTGCATACGAACAGGCTACGTTATACGTTAATTTGTTTACGGTAAATGTTATATTTATTGTCTGTGGCAGAGGAATTCAATACAAACATAGGTGTCAAATATTGACATGAGTACAGACATGAGCATTAATAAATATAGTGAACCGTTACTTTACTACGCTAACCGGTCGCATACTTATACTTACACTTGCGTCCTTAAATAGTCATGGATTACGTTCTACTGATACTTTTTCGTGTCTATAACAGACACCGGTCCCGTTACGAAAGGTCCGATCGTAGACGATGACGCTAATACTGATTCATTCATTCATTCATTGGATTTTACAACATTCATGACTGTATTGTTCTTGTTTGGTCAAGAGTATAGCTATTCTAAGTATAGCGATGGACGAAGATACCAGGCATTTAGGCATTGCATGAGCAATATATAGATGATTGGCGGCCGTAATAAATACATCGATTAAACCTCAGAGACTATTTTAGCTCGTCATTAAAGACAAATCACGTTAACACGTTTCGCGAGATGAATGACGGAGCACTAAATATAAACCCATCGATCGATTTGCAACGGTCCCCTGCACGGCTGTTGTTGCAACAATTTAGCGTTTGTAATTAATTCTGATTCGAAATGCCTTTTAAGATGTTTGTTTAGTTATTTGAAGGCAAAATATAACATCTCTACCTAATAAAAACTTTAAATGTGTCGCGCAATAAATAAGTTAAATATGTATTATATTAATATAATTCTAGAAGTTTATTTACAATTTTTTTTTTATTATCAAAATAGGTTACATTCCCGCTGTCGTCTCACGTTTCGTGCACATTAAAAATGTATCATTCGTTCATTATTCGTTCATCATTCGTACGTCGTAGATGACATGATGTGTGTAAACATACCAAATTCTTATATTCACATAAATCTCAACAGATTAAAATTATTAACGTATTTTCAAGTTGTTTTATTTCATAGTGTTACATTTTTAGCACCGTAAATTTTTCCGTTCCATTACATTGTAACTATACATTATGTAAATGTATCGAGTTCGCAATATTGAGGTCGTCCAGTTATAACAAGAGACAACTTGTTACTATCTGTTCATACTCTCCCGATTTAAACCAAGGGTAACTCGATTATTTCACACTTGTCTGAATAAAGATTCCTTTGCGCCCATTCCAACCCTGTTTAAGAAAATTCTCGTTTCAGAATATACTTAAGATTGGCGATAAATACTTAAAAATAAAAATGTAATGATTTTAAATATGACTACAAATGACATACAGATAATATCAAACACTGCAATTAATTGATATGATTTATCAAGTAGGAAGTGTGTTCTTTAATAATTTATAATTGAATCGATATATGGATTTCAAATTATTGATAATGGTATTCCTTTCAAATTATCTCAAGGTGGGTTCCGATAAGGTTTACAACGATTAAAGGTTTATCGGAACCATCACAAAGCAATGTTCGCGGTAAGTTCAAAAGTAAATGTTTTTAAAATGTCCAATGACAAATTGGTCGCTGGCTGTTCAGAAAGGTTAGTCTTAATGTGACCCACAATCACAAAACCGCTTTTCTCTTTGTCACCAATAACCACCTGTGTATGTAGTAAAAATGTCATGTTTGGTCTTACGATATAAAATATTAATAATTGAAAATATTATCGCTTGTAACAAGCCTTACACCACCTCGATCAAATTCATCAAATACGAGTTGATAGGGACTGTTCTAAGTCTAAGTGAGGAATGTAGAAGAAGGTAGTCAAGTTTGTAAGGATAAAGATGTTTCGTAATTAATGCGTTCTGCTTTACCTGATATAGACCTGCCGTGATGTTATAATAATGACAATAATAACTTATAGTTACAATAAACATATAAATTTAAGAAACTCTACTGTGCATGCTGGGTTTAAACCTGCATAAAGAATGGAGACCCATTACTGACAGTGGAAATGAAGGAAAACAGCTTTCGAGTCACAGAAATACCGTTAAATTGTGTTATACAAAAATTTTAAAGCCCTGTTTCTAATAGAACAATTAATGGTTTCGAACAATTCACATATTTGGTTTTCAGTAAAACTAAAATAATAAGATGATTTTAAGAAGAACGCGATTCACAGATGCTTCATTGAAATAATGATAAAGCAATATACAACTTACTGTAATACCATGTTTAATAATATAATTTGTAACATTGCTGTATACAGTATACTTACATACAATAAATCGGACTAATGTTACTTCATTACTTGTCAATACTTGTAAGTAAATTTTTTAACATGAACGCAAAGTAACGCCTGGTACAATTAACGAACGGAGCATGGACAGTCCGGGACAGTGGAGACATGGTCAGCCTAGTACGAAACCTTCAATGGCGGGATGTAATCACAGACGACAAAGGTAAAGACAAAGACAAAGACAAAGACAAAGACAAAGACAAAGACAAAGACAACGATAAAGACAACGACAAAGACAAAGACAAAGACAAAAACAAAGGTAGAGACGTTTTGCACTTTTGCATTTGCACAAATATAAAGATATAAAGATTTGACAGAATTATTAGTTCAAGCCATATTTTGCCTTTTACGGCATTCTAATTTAAAAGAAAAGAAGTAAAGCTATAATAAATAGTTCACTTTGGGGTAGTTATCCCCAAGAGTCATCAGGGAGCCATCGAGCCCCGAAGACTTACACTGAAGTTAGTTCTGAATTTAAAATGTGTAACACGTCATAGACGATGCAACGACAAAGCGCACCGTTTTTGGCCCGCTGTGAACGTCTCACGAAATATCAACCGGCGCAAGGAATGGGAGCATTTTTTGTAAGATCTACTTTCACCGGTCGATAGTGGATTCGCATCCGGTTGACGCGGTACCGTTCTCGTATTGGCCATTATCTCGATTGAGCTGTGCACATTTAGACTCGTTAAACATCTATACGTTTTACCATCGATGTTGATGTGCGACGAGTTACGACCGAGTTCGTCTGACGCTGGCCGACAAAAGACAAAACATCAACGTTTATTTACACAAAGATTTTATTGAAACATGTAAGATTGATTCATATTTTTAAGCATTTTACTTTGCTTTAGTTATTATTGTACATACATACATAACATCAAGCCAGATCCCCGGGGTAAGCAGAAAGCACCTATATACCATATATATAATTTTTATTACATCGCTTAGAACTGTGACGTGCTGAAATATTAACAAGATTGTTGCAAACCTTTTTGCAGTTTTAGTGTTTGAGTTGCCAGGAAAACCGCACTGGCGCTAGTTGTCTATTGAAAGCGAGTGCTGATCAAAAAATATTAGCGAAAAGAAACTAATTGGGGCAATAAGGAATTATTATAGAAATATGAATACCGACTTTGCGATCGTAAAGCATAAGTTTTAATTGCCACTGCAGTTTTACTAGCGACTTTGTATGCGGCACTTTTTACTTAAGAACCTCATGGGATTATACTAGTTTGCTAATATAACTCATTATATAAACTCTTATATAAGCTATATAATAATATGAATATTTAATTAACTTAATAAACAGCGGCGCAGTATTAAAGTTATCTGAACTATTTTCCGGCATTGTGCACGATAGTTCAGGTCTGAAGTTCTTGAACAGTTAGATTTAATAAAGTTAAAATGAATTGAAAATGAGAGAAGTTGTAACGTAGGTAGGTTGTAGCATAGTATACGTTAGTAGTTAGCCGAGTTTACCTGGACGATAATCCCCTGAGACGGCCGTGACAGAAACGAGCCGTTCCTTAGTTCCCGGGACATGTTTCGGGACAACAAATTTCATTTTTTTTTGTAACGTAATATTTCAGTTGTATTTTTTATCCGAACATTTTAGTTGCTTTTTTGCTTTTATTATTTTTTTTTGGTTTATAATTTTAATTTTGTTTGTTTTAGTGCTGTCTTATTATGTGCTGTCGTTAAACTATGAATAAAGTGTTTATTTCTTTTTAAATAACAACAACCGCTGTAAAGTACTATACGGTAGGCAATGAACCATTGCTAGAGCTTGAGAAATTCTCAGAACTGTTCGTGAGATCGTTACGGAGCCGTTAACCAAGCGAACGAGGTTACTGGGACTTTAATAAATGTAATAATATCCACTCGATAGAATGACGAAACGCGAACACAGAAGACGTTCTTCGCACTGGCGATAAACCAGCATGTTATTGGTGTTATGTATTGCTCGTAATCCTACTGTCTTTGTATTATTTTGTGCTAGGTACATCAGATGCTCATTTGTTTCAAACTTCTACTGTTGCGAGGTGAGTAGGTTTAATGCCAGTCCACCATGCTGGTCAATTGCGGATTGAAATACTTCGTACTACTCAGAAAGCATTATGAGTAACGCACAACATTGTAATGTCGCAGGATTTGAACCCAGAACCTCGGAGTGGAAGACCGAAATCCTAACCACTGAACTATCAGCGCTTCGATATTCATAAAATGGCGTGCAATGGCCGGATTTATCCCGGAGATTCGAGCAGGAGCACTACGTTTACAATGGGCCCGTGGGGGCGAATCGTGATATCACAGTACCAGCCCACGCGTTGACCGACAAACAGCAGAATGTTTTTATATATAACACACAACGTTCGAAAGCCATTTGTTACACATATCAGACGGACCGTGGGATTCGAACCCGGAAACTTGCGCTTGCACTTTACCTCTAAATATAGGTGAAACTCGTTTATGAATACTTTTCCTACGTTAACTATATCAAATTTGTTCGTATAATCCCGCTTTGGGGCAGTGACCTCCGCCCAGCGCTGGGCCATAAAGACGGTTGCAACCATGTTTCTATTTCATTGTTTCCCGAAAGCGGGTATACTCAATTAGCATCAAAATTCCTTAACGATGTGAATTTGTTAAATAAACGACGACAATGACGAAATTATCCAAGTGAAGTTCAATTCGGACTGCGGCGTTAAGAAATTAATATTTACTGTTATGTTTCTAGATGTGTTAATATTATCATATCATGTATCATGATTGTTTACTGATATACCTTTCGTAAAGGTCACCCGAAGGTCAGTGGAACAAGTGCCCATTATTTTACGTACATTCTTAAACAACACTTAGCAAGCGCCGCGATCACACGAGTTAGCACTTTGCATGCTTCTACGAATTCCATGACATTATCAACACGATTTCGACTTTTATAGGGTTTTTTTTATGTTTTAACAATAACTGCACGATTATAATATTCTGGGATTCATTTACACTCCGCCATCTCAAACTAGACAGAGGCCGAGCAGATACTATGCTGACCAGACAACTAATAAAGTGATACAAAACATATTATGCTGATTACACAAATATTTGACCTAAACGGGAATTGAACCCACGACCTCCGTAGCAGATAGGTTTTCCAACCACCACACCGAGAAGTCAGTCACACTTAAACCAGAATAAGAAAAAATAAAATAAATACGTAACTAATAGCTTCTTAGTTTCGAAAATGACAGTTACCCGATACGTACCCTTACAGTTTGTATTCGAATAAAGAGGATTATTTGAAAACTGTACAAAGCATAATCTATTTAACGGCCATAATATAAGGAGCGTTACGCTAATGATCCTACTAATTACTGACCACACGTTCATGTCATGAATGAAATTGATTAACAACTAACATAACAAAGTAATTGCTGCATAAAAAGTAATAACAGTCACTTACTAATTGCCGCTACGTACAAAGCTTTTCCCTACAAATGTGTTCTATATTTGAATTCAAATGTGGGGCATATCAATTTTCTAATGCATAACGAATGAAATATACAATACTATAAATTAATGTAAATGAAATAATAAACTTTAATGCATTGAATCCTCTTACTATATGTACTTCTAACGATTGCAGTTCACTGGAGACTAGCGGAAGTTTAGTACTTTAGACCTGAGAACGAATAAATCAGATTAAAAATGGGACGTCCTATAAAAAGTTGGCTCTAATACCTACTATTTTTTTTAAATGGGTTAAGTTGCAATATTGCACTAATGAATATTGTCGTAGTGTTCGTAACAAGTCTGTTCAGTCACTAAGGGCTATCGACTAACTAAATCATAACGGTTAAATATATTTTTTAAACCTTCCATTGAAGCACCGTTGGGAAAATGTTTCTAATAAAAGTAAAGTTTTAAGGCTGTTGTGTAAGCACACTGGCCAGGTGAGGCTTGGTACACTTTACAAGCCTTAATGTCGAGGAAAACTTTACAATTTAAAAATAAAAGTATTACCACGCGTCATGGTAGGTCTGCAATGTCATGATCATATTCTACTAGTAAGTTAACTGTCATTAATATACATATAAGTATTTCTTATTCGTTATGACTGTTCAAATATTTAAACAGCACTTAACGCTGATAAAGTTTATTGACGGTTGCCTAATCAATATCAATCAGATGTAACTGATTAAAAATTCCGCTAAAATATCGCTAATGGTGTTTGTGAGCTTACCGTAAAATTTTGTATGTCATCAAAATTTGAAGCTGTGGTCACGTTAAGCCCGAGCGGGCTTCGCGTGTTTCGTTATTTAGATTATATAATACTGTTCGTTTCCAACCAAAACAAAAAATTCTTAATGGGCCGAAGTTGATCGAGCAAGTGGAACTTACGTCAATTCGGTGTGAAAAAAGTTTGTAGGAGAATCGATTATTAACTTATATTCAACTTTTCATATTAAGGATCATAAATTTGCAACGAGTTTTATCCAATCGCCACAATTATGACTTCGAACATCGAGTATTTAAATAGTTGTTATTAGTTTAATTCGCTCTGTTTTATAATTTATTTGCTTTTATCTGCGACTTCGTCCGCGTGGAATAGTGACTTTGGGTAGCATTTTAATTTCCTAGGATACTTTTATTGCAAAAGACTATTCCACGCAGACTAAGACGCGGGCAAAAGCTTGTACAGACTTTATTGATTAGTGATAATATAGCATTCAAATTTTGAAAGAATTTTTGAAATAAGTCCAGTAATTTTTGAGCCTATTTGTTACAAACACACAAATTTTTCCACTTTATAATATTAGTATAGTATAGAAGTATATACTGAGGCAATCTACTTAGCAAACCTACCTATAAATAAAATTCATAATACATACTGATATAGTAAATTCTATATTCAAACGCAACACAAATTTCGAGCTAATCACACAAATATTTGTCCGGTTGGGAATCGAATATACATACTCCAGCTCGCTTTAGGTCGTAACCACTAGACAGGCGAGTCAATCAAAGTTGATTGAGCAACTTATTATGATAAATTTTACTATACAATACAATACTCCATTCATTCGCGCAGCGCATCTAATTCTTTATAGATGTTATGGCACATAGCAACTTGTCTGTCTAGACAATAGATGGGAGATAATTGCTTTAAACGCCACACAAATTTCATTACGTGTCTCCCTTGTGTTCTCTATCTAACAGTAGAACAAGAAACCTTTGTGTCTGATGACATACATTGCGCCTTCAGTACGGACTACTCGTGTAACGCAGAAAGGTTTAGAGTTCAATGTAATAAGACGCGTAGACAATTAAGTAATAATTACGTATGTATGATTGTATTTGTGTCAGTATATATTCAAGTGCGTATACTATATTGGTATTACATATTTTTTATAATCTAATATATGTATATTCGGTAAAATACGACAAATGTTGAGTGTGAACTATTTGGTATTATACTTTCATGCTTTACTTATCCGTTTTTTTGTCACTTGTTGTTAGGATTGAATGTACGAATACTCAATGTAAAATCGCACAAAACGCATACATTTGTTAACGATACGTTAAACATATTCCATGTGAAATTGTCATTTCTCTTTGATGTCGTTTCCTTTCAGCTTTCCCCGTGGCCATCGCGTCTTGTAACGTTTAGAAACGCGGAACGTTTCTCGGACCCGGGATTCAAATCCAGGACATCTCGATATGAGTTTGTCATGAAACCGCCGACATGGCAGCGAGAAGGTTGTTACGATGCAGCTACGAACATTGCGAATAATTTACGATTTGAGCGCATGTTAAGCGATTTATGTACATTGATTTTGTTCATTTATGAATTACGAGAATTCTCATTCCTAGAAGAATATTTGTATTTAGTGAATTTCATTCAAAGCACGTCGAGATATTGGACATAACTTTTATCATAACGAGAAATTTGATTTTCAGAGCTAGAGCCGACCAGGTTATTAATAGGACAAATAGAAAATTTAATATTTACTAGCTGACCCGGCAAACGTTGTTCTGCCATATAAATTATAACAGTATTTCTCTACTATATAATGTATGTTATT
>DWUN01003618.1:0-11809 GCA_018249975.1 Passova gellias
TTATATTCTAATTTGGACCAATTTATGATTTTAACTGGTTTGGGTGGTGGGAGCTGGGCTGAGCCCAGGTGAACTAAGTGTATGTATTTAGAAACTTAAATAATGTTTATATATTATTAACCAACTGGCTGATTGCTATAATAGTTTGTGTCCTGCCTAATTTAGCATAACAAAGTAGGGTTAGTTGCCCTTAGATATTACCATTATTAATATAATCTACGTAATGATTGATATAAGAAATGAAAACGCTGTTAATAGTATACACTTTTATAAATGATGTTTAAAATAATGACTGACGCACACTAAATTGAAATTCCTCAGTGTTTCCGATGATAACATTGAACGGTAAAAGGTTGTAAAACGTTTCATATTGCACAATAATGAGCACCTCAATGCCACTTTGGGCGTTATCGTTATGATTAGGCGTTATCGATATGAGAAAATATTCGATTCACCCGGTAATGAAGTCGATTATCGCGTCGATAAACGCTGTTTCAAAGTCGCGGTCGGTTTTATCGATTTTATAATCGACATAAAACATCACTAAAAATTCTATCAGCATTCTACAATTGCCGATTAGATGTTGACGATTGTGGGATTTTGTTTCTTAATTTCGAATTATGCGCTGATTAAATTTGATCTCGCCCGCAGTTGACGATGTTAATGATGCTCAACAATCTTTTAATAAATAAAATCCTATCAAAATCTCTGTTGGTGATTGGACGTAGAAGTTAATTCAATTTAGTTTTCTTAATTCAAATCAAGAGTTGATTAAATTTGATGTTGACTTATGAAACAATATTTTATTGTTTTATTTCGCGATTAGATTATGATTAAGAAAATATTCGGATGTTGTGGGAGCGGATTTATATGTGTTTTGAATAACTCGGAACAACATTTTGAATAACTTAGATCCAAAATATGTATTTGTAGTCAAGTTCAGTATAGTTTATCAGCATTGGGCTTTAGTATGCACACAATTTTTCTATTGAAAATTAAAAACACTAAAACAAAGACTAAATCGGATAGCCGTGTGTGGAATTGTCCCCAGTTATCATTATTATCGTTATTATGTAACACTATGTGTTCTATGCCAACCCCGTAACGGACCTGGCGTAATAGTATAATAATAATGTTAATAATAATACAAGCACTTTTTGCATTTGATGCGAAGCCGCTGTCGCAGTACACTTCGCACAACTTCCCGTAGACTTCTAAGTAACTTATTTATACATTCCCGGCAATTCCACATTTATATAGGGACCTAAATTATACAAATTTAAATTCTTGCGTACCCCTTCATAAATACGGCCCACAGATGGTCTAGCGGGAGTCAAACTGAGCGAATATATTGTGCTCGGACTATATATCAATGGTTTGTGCCGTCATAAATTGACGCGCGAGCTTTCAAGGGAATATATTATCTCATTGGTAATATACGCGGGATATAAGCGTATGGTACACGCTCATTATAATTCTGCTAACATGAGCGCCTCCTGGCAGGTTGCAACACCAGCCCGGCTTCTGAGTATTAAGGACAAATTTTCTACGGTAATATACGAGTAACGATATATTACGACAAATAGATAATTTTGGTTACTTCGTTTGTTTTATGTTTTTAAATGTGTCCTTAAACTCTACATGGTTAAATGCGGATGTTTTAAAATGTAACTAAACAATTAATTATTTTTCAACTGCCTCGGGTTTTCCATTCAAAAGGCTCAAAGCATTTTTCGCCTAACATATTCAGAAAAATTTGCATTTCTCCGAACAGCTGTCACATATTTTCTTTATTGAGAGGCAAAACGATAATCAATTCCGCGGATATTGCTATTAATTGTTTGAATTAGTCAAGTTTGACAATATTGATGATTAATTTATGCAAAGGAATACCGAAAGAATGTGTTGCAGATCGTTGCGATAACCGTTATGTCTAACTGATCGACAAGGTTTTTCAATTAATCATTATTATTATACCATCACTTCTAATCTTTACGGGGTAGGTAGAGAGCAATAACCAAATATCTGTCCTTACGGGCGTGATAAGTGAATTATAAAATGTAACCCAAAGCTAAGTTAACGAAATCGGCCGAACCCAGTTAAGCATACTAGACACGTAACTGAATTTATAGTATTTTCACAGCAGGTGACGGAACACACCGCACACGTTTTTATGATAATGGACCTGGACGACCTGGAACGCCGTCCAGGTGAAGACGAGTGGTCGTGGCAGCCACGGACAGTTCACGCAGTCTAATATTAGATGGACATGTATACATAGAATAAAATTTAAAAAAAACGAAACGTGTTCGTCTCGTTCATCCGTAAGAATTTTACCCTCATGCGGGCAAAGAAGTTTCACTCCTTAAAAAAAGTGTAAAACATAATCCCTAATCCTTTTTTGAAGAGAAAATTACATGCAAACTACCCTCATTATTCCGAAACAAAGCCTCGGACGTGACATGGAATTAGTCATTCTGGAGTCACTTCAAACAATAAAATATTCCGAATTTATTTGTATTCTGCATTCAAATCGCCCGTTAACAGTACTTGATCTAATAGTTCTTGTATCTTCCATGTTTGATGCAGTGCCAACACTACTTGAATGTATAACGTTAGGAATCAAAACGTTTACGAAGATACTAGTGCCCTCTGGTGACTTTGTATACATTTATTGTGGCTGGCAATATCTATGAGAGTTCTTCGATTAATGTGACTGTAAAATCTTTGAATAACATGAGCCTTGGGAGATATTGCAAATAAGTTACAGAAAATGCAAAATTTTTACAATGACGAACTTCATTCATTAGTTTTTTCGAGCCTTTCTGCTTACCTCGTAAATAGTTGTATAATAATAATAATAATAATAATGTAACATTCCGAATAAGAGATATGTATCATTTTTAACTGATCAAGTACTTCATTTTTTTACGGATGATACAATAAGGGAATGGTAATGAACATCCAAGCAGCGAGTGCCAAATATATCCATCTTAACAAATATCTCCATCTTAACAAATGTCTCCATCTTAACAAATGTCTCCATCTTAACAAATATCTCCATCTTAACAAATATCTCCATCTTAACAAATCTGATGTGCTTTTTCTACATCTATTACTATATTTATATATACTCCTGTCTTCTTTACCAGCCAGCGTATGACTTATTTGGTCAATATCAATTTTCTGAGTGTAGCGAAACGAACAAAGGTTTGCTATCAGCTATTTAATGGTACACGACCCTCCACGCTGCTCGACTGCTAGAGAATTACAAACGGATAGACAGAACGTGCTCATTTCGTTCTTATCGCCTGATTAGTAACACATCAGCGTTGTGGACCGCCAGATGGGCTATCTTCCTGACATGACGCTTGGACCGCGTCCCATTACCAACGAATCCTGGTCTCGTGCCTCCGATACGTTGCCATGACTTCTAATCGCTCGGTCTGAGTCATTGAGTGAACTTGACGCTTCGCAGGACACCAACGCTACATTTGTATGCGGGAATAAATCTATCAACATTACAGTGCTGTTGGCCAAATTAAAGGCTTTGAATGTGGAATGAGTTAAATGTACATGCATGTCTATGCCTAAGTTATATTTGATTATATTTTCGCATTTTCAAGCGCTAATGGTTGATTTCTGCTGGTTTTTCCACCAGACCCTTCTTTACCCCGAAATATAATTATTATTTACATTCAAACGGTAAACTTATTGAAATATAAATTAGTTCTATTTTAGAATGTACAAATAACATTATAGCTATGAGAGTGATCGGGCTGTAGTTGAAGTGCGCAATTCGTCTATCCCCATTAATAGTAGCTGGCGCAAACTGGACTTTAGTAGTGTTTGATATCGGTAATTTTCATATACCCAACAAAGGTGTAACTTACATTTAGTACGGTTAATAATTGATATCAAACATATTTATGTAACATCCAAATATGAATTTTTAACGTCCCTTTGAAAGAAGGAATCACTTATGGATATTCGTCATTAACGGTGGCATCGAAAGCTCGATAATGCTTAATAATGCTTGACTTCACCCAACACTTGTGACCACAAAAGGGTTACCAGAGCTTCAACGAGCAGTTAATAATGTAATATCTACACATTCGACGTCAGATCAATGGTATTTCATTTTGGGACCAACCATCCATTACCCGAAATTAAGGCTAACTGTTCACAGTACGCCATTTATGTGATTAAATACCTTAAGGCTCGCTTCATAAGGTTAATGATATTGTTCTGATTATAGTCTTGCCGTGTCGTGTCAAGTTTTTGCTGACATACTAAAAACACACTAAATTAACCCCCAATGCAATTGCCCGACAAAGTGATTCATCTTTTTAAGCCACATAAATCGCAGTTCGCAAGTTAAGCCAATATCTGTTTTGCTTGATATGCTTACGGAAATCGGCAGCGTCTACTTTTTATTCTTAGTACCTACTATAAAGTTGCCTAGCTATCATCCGCGGCTTTACGCGGTCGAAAATTAGATAAAATCTCATATATCTACGTAAAATCTGTAAGTTCGGAAATCCATAACTTTAGTTTCAACCAGAAAGTATTTGCTTTAAAATTGGTATATTTTCAAACAAACTTTCAACCCCTATTTAAACCTTTTGGGAGCGGAATATTAAATTATTTCCTTATTGGGCACCTACGTCAGAGAAGTAATCCTCTATCCAAATTTCACAATTCTAACTTCAGTAATTTAGACTGTGCAATGATTAATCGATCAATCAGTTAGGACATGTATAGATTATAATAATAAATAGTAATATAACGTATATTGTATTCATTGAAATTGTACGTTCAACAAGAAAACATTCAAAATTAAACAGATCCAAGATGGGACTAACCGCAACAGGCTTTACCGGTGGTATAATTCCAAATTACAAAGATCACACACGCCAAATTTCGCCCATAAATTATTCATTGTGCAAAGCCCATTATAAGTCATTATATCGGCCGCCTCAATCTTTAATTTCAATATTCTTGGACAATATTTTTCGGAAAGTGTGATACGCTGTTTAAGCTCGATGTGCTGGATAGCGGCATTTTTATGTAGGTAGCAACCGAGTTTTTTACTTTGCGGCTAATATTCAGTTCTTACGGCAATTGGGTCTTTGGTATGCCTATTAATTGGTGTTCAAATAAACAAAATATACGTTATTTTCCATGTACTTTGTCCAATTTCGTTGATGATTTTTGTTTTATTTTGTTAAACCATTTATCTTATTGATCGTCATTGTTTACGGGGTATTGTCATTTCAAGACGTAAATAGACTTCAACGATATAAAAAGTCTCATAAGACGCACGGACTTTTGAGACACTATTTAGTGACATACTTCGTGTAAGTCTACAGGTCCATCTGTCTCTACCCATTCGAGAAAGCTGTAGTTAATGAATTGGAATTGAATTTAAACATCTCCGAGTGACATAATTACATTCGCAAAAAAATGCCTTCCCCGATATTAAAGACCCCGGACCAAATTCAAGATGGAGCGTCCAAATTACGCAATCAGAGGCGCGATTACGCGGTTCGCGTAATTTGATCAAAATTGGTGCAATTTTAATGCCCTCGTAAATAATTTTTCACCCGCTGCACCTTTCATTCGGGTCTGTATAAAATTCTTAATATGTTAGTTGTGTATGGCTCAAGTTGTAGCGTATATTTTTATTAATTCCTTGCTGAACACAGACGTCCTCTCAAACGTTTTAGGATGTAGTCCACTTCGCTGGCCAAGTGCGGATGGACAGACTTTAAATGCCTTAGAAGAGATTATATACTTTATAACTGTCACTGGCAGTATTTTAATATCCATTTGAATATTTTACAAAACCTTTATAATTTTAAGAAACAGGGCTTATAATATAGTGATCAATTTAAATTTATAACCACTTGTTTTTCTTTATATAGACAGCGTTAACTACCTTCAGGAGACTAATAAATAAATAAATAAATGAAAAAGGGTCAATAACCTTGTATTCAATGCCATTGATGATAATGCTATTCATATTATAACCAATAGTCAGATGAACAGTTTAATATGTTGATTAACCTAATCCGGTTTTATTAAAGTGCCCTGCGGCGTCACTCGCGTTAATCCCAATCCCGTGGGAATTCCGAAATAAAAAGTACTCCATATGTTGCCCTATAACCTGCTCTATCTTCCAGTGAAAGTACTATTGAAATCGGTTAAGCCGTTCCCGAGATGAGCCCGGATACAGAAAGACGTAGACAAAAATTTTTAAAAAGTTATAGTATCGTGTAAATTACTCTAAACATTTGAGAAACCAAAGTTATTTTGAAATTACAGACAGACACTTCAATTTGATTTCTATGTATAGATGAACAAACATATTTCCAAGTTTCTCTATCGTATTAAATAAGCGAGAGGGTGGAATAAATTAAGATTCGATGAACGCCCAGACATGCAAAATTTTATATACATATGATAATTTTGTAGAGTATTCGATGGTAGGCCATAAAAAGGCCTGAGGTTAATTGTTATTATTTTTTTGCTATGAATAAATCAGAACTGGTGTCGATAGGAGTATATTTAATGAAATTAACATCAATAGTAATAATAATCTCGGGGTCAACACAAATTTCGAGACAGCTGTTCAACTAAATTATGTATAAAAATTTTAAATATACGTATATTTATATAGATAATTCACCTTTCACCATATTTGGTTGACCACACAAATAATTGGTCTGGATTGTGTCTGTTATTGTACCAATCAATTTGTAAAGTCAAAACAATATGTCTACTCATAATTAAATACATTTAAAAGTAAATTTCAACATTCGTATTATGTTGATATAAGTACAGACATTACATCGGTGTATCAACAACTAAGTAAATAAAAGAGTAGTCATTGTAACTTAGTGCACAGATTAAAAACTAATTAGTAAGTATGTGTCGTATAATAATATTATATCTAATTTTACTTCGAAATCATCGTAATACCTATTATTGATGGCGCAGTCGACATCATTGTTAGTCCTTTTAAAGACAGACCTTTATAGGACTTGGGTCTACACAGAATGAGAACGGTTGCAACCATAGTCTGCTACGCTAACCACGTGAGAATTGGTTGAATTCACAACCGAATGTTATGGTTAAAACTAAGATGAGTAGACTTCTTAACAATGTATAACTGCACCGTTATAGCGAGCGATTTTTTCCCATAGAGCCTTCAATGTTCAATGATTTGAACACCAGATCCCCAGAAAAACGCATCGGTAAACTATCAACATCAAAATACCTAATAGCTGGTCTATTACAATAAAGAATCTCGAGTTATGCACGCACGTAATGATTGAAAGTTTTATACATAAATATCGAGAAACTTTAAAGTAGATCTCATCAAAAATTCGGTTTTAATTAAACGCGTAAAATGATACGTATACACGAAACCGCGGGCGGTCTCAATATACCATTCCCATAGAATACCATCAATAATTCGCAATAACGACTTTCACATATACTACCGACTACTACTACTTTCATACTACTACATACTACTACTGAAATTGGAACCGTAACTACATATGTATTTTAACCCCGCGTATTACTTTAAAACGCAAATGTGGATTAGGCGCTTTTCATACATAGCGACTTAACAAAATACAATCACAAGGTTCTAAAGGACAGAATAACTTAGTGAATGCAATGAAAAAAATTCTTAATAATTAGAAGTAAAAAGTAAATAATTGTTAAGAAAGTAAAAAGCATCCCACAATGAAATTGTGTACACCTTTATACACCGAAAATCCGACTTTCAAATACATCCTATATTGATGTAGGCTATCAAAAGCCAGTTGCTTACTACTTTTATATACTCCTTTACTAGTTTCTAAGAATTTTACTCAGTACTACCTCGTCTCAGTCATTTCGTACGCAGCCAATCTAATTAACGTTTATTCATATATAACTCCAGAACCCAAGATATAAGAATGCGATCGTGTTACAGACCGAACTGAACGCCCACTCATTGTCAACCGGCCGTGTTTGTTTTAAATTAATTTGAATAAATACTTAATTATGTTAAACGTGTAATCGGGGTTTTGGAGGTTTTCATAATAAATTCTTCGAAACGCACGCTCCGTACGGCGAACGTCGGGTGTAAATTAAAACGTGACTAGCATTCTAATGTGTGTCTAATTAAAAATCTTGGACACGAGTACCGTGTTGGCTACAATGATTTACTACACGTTTTATAATTGGGCAATAGAATTATTTTGTTTCATTAATTAAAATCAGTTGTAAATAACTAGCCGTTATACGTGGCTTCGCTCGCAAACATGTTGAAATGACAAAAAATTTGCGATCACACGTCTCTCTGTGAGTTTTAACTGTGACTCTCGTAAGCAACGGTAACCATTTATAATTTAAAACTGTCCGGCTTTTTTTTTACAAATAATATAAAATCGCATCAAAACCGATCTAGCCGTTTACGCCGACAATAGCTCTTATTAGAGGGAGCTTAATTCAATAGTGGACCAATGTTGCTCGATGAAAATAAAGCCTGTGTTCAACTTCACCAATGGAAAGTTCGTTGACCTATGCTGAAAGAGCCTGATTACCCGCATAGCGTTTGACATTTCTATAAAATAAAAATAAAAACGTTAAATTCTCATCATATAAAATTATCATAAAAAGTAATAATCATTCCACAGTATTATCATTTTCTACCCGTAAAGTAATCATAAGTAATAAACGACTTTGTTTTAACCATAACAATAAATTATTGAAACATGATTTACAACGTCACGTAAATAAAAATAAGTAATCACGATTTATAGTATACTCATAAGTCGGATTAAGTAAACTAATATATGTTTGTAACATTTCGAAAGCCAAATTTTCCCGAGATAACATTAAATTTGTTGGTTTGATAAATTGCTCAATTAGGTATGTACTATAAACAGAGGGAAAGACTTACGAGATTAACTAACTTGTCGTACCATTAGCGCGCGGCGATGAACGATAGGAAAGTTTCTCGCTTGACTATTTAAATAATGGAATAGAATATATTTCATTTTGATTCTCCTAGTCGCCTATATTTTTATGGTATAATAGTATCTTAAGCAGGAAAATTTGCACGGAAATCGGAAAAGCTATTGGCTTGATTAAATGATGAGGACTTAGAACGCAAATACCATTTTTCATATAGGTCCCTTCGATTTATTTGAATAGGAAAAGACGTTTCGCAACCTATGAAACGTTTAGATATATAAATTGAATATAATTCATACATGCACCAATTCATAGAAACTGGATTAATCCATTTAAAACCAGAACTCTTGTTTTGAGAATAAGTGTTTCTGTGTCTCTTTACTCGCATGTAGTGAAGTTGCAACCTAATCGTAAAAGGTTTAGTAATAAGAAACTGAAGGTAGTGTAATTCTCGTGCATTGTAAAATGATTTGTTGCTTAATAAATAGATACAACGCATTATGCGTGAATTTTGAACAGCTTAATGGAAAAAAATATATATTATTGCAAATCATCGATAGTTTAATGTACTTACTTAATCATATTTTATTTTATGTTGAAAGACGCAAATAAATAAAAGGGCTTTACTTAAGGCTGACGTGAAACATCTTTGATTTTGTGCGAGATATTAACAAAAATAAATTTCACAAATTTATTAGTACATTAATTATTATTAATATTATCGAGATATTATTTGGTAAGGTATGGCTTATGCATACATCGTTTGCGAAGGAAACGGCACCCAGTAGGACATAAAAAGGGTATTTGCTTAAAAAACCGCATAAAAAGGGTATTGATTTTAACGAAGGATGCTTTTGTCAGAAAATCATTTGAGTTATGCTCAAATCACCTTAAAAAACTTCAAATACAATGTAAACACCGCTATAAATTTTAGTAAGTATCTATTTTAGACCTTACGGTTTAACATTAAATTTCAAAACCAATCAACGATCATATGGTATGGTCAATTTTCATAAAAAGTGCATTTTGTCAGACATAAAAAACATATAGCAATTTTTTTTGTTTTTCAATTCTATGTTTTGGACATGTACGTGAAAATTACTTTAAGGCTCTACAGAATATTGAAAATTATATATTCACGCCAGGTCCTTTACGGGGTAGGTAAATAGCACGGAGCACCAAATGTTTCTATACTGACGTGATTCTACCACATTCATTATATTTTAATAAAAGCGCTAAAAAAGCTCAAGCACCACAAGCTTATGACATTGAAGCTTGAGCGGAATGCCAGCCGCGAGCCCCGTTATCGCAAAACCGCGTAAGGCGGCTCGCGCACTCGACAGAAAATTGAATCGCGCGACAAAAACTCGGCAAATTGATTCGGGGTAGCAAATTGCTTGCGGCGCGACGCGCTCCGACAATTTGCAGAGCCTCTTTCCTGCTATATTACGTGTGCGAATGGGAATAAGAAAACGGTGTTGTCGAAACTAATGCTTTCAAGAGAGCCTTAAGTAAATCAATTTATTTGAAGACCGATGAAAGTTGGTGAGAATCGTAACCAATGGTCTTATTGAATGACTGAAAGAAGAATTAAATAGAAAAGAAGTTTAGATAAAACGTACTTGTCTTGAACAAAAAAAAGTTTAAACTCACTGAAATCGTTTTTTTTTTTAATAAATTTTGAAAATGTTTATTTTAACTATGATATAAAAAATATTGAGCCCTGTTGTGGATAGAAAAGAATTATAAAGGACATTGACGAATGGCAATAGCAATTGATGCAATTTCCTTGACACGTAATACGTTCTTGGCGTCACATGTCATTAATCATACAACATTACTTGTGACCGATAGTAATAATAATAAATTTGATAATAATTTACAGAGTCACGTCTAGCTATCAACTATTTACTTTACGGAGATATTTTAAAAATACGTAAATAATATTAAATAAGACTAATAATTTGAAAAATATTATTATAATTATTATTAACGAATATAAAATAAACTGGTTTAATAAATGTTCATCCAAATTTAAGTAACATTATTACAGAATGAAATATGTACTTAGTTTATAAGTATTTTAATATAAAACACAGTCATTTGAGAACCGCTGTCGATATTATTAATCAACAGTCTGTGAACGGTATATTTTAAATTTTAACTGATCCGTTAGTTCAGTGATTAGCCGGGTGACTTAAACCGAAGGTGGTGGATTTGATTCCCAAAAATTTATATACGTATCAGGTATAACCTTAGCCCGTTCTTTAGCTAGTGGGTGAGTGGGGAGTAGGGGTATGTTACTATTATTAATGTTCACGGTCGAAGCCTTTCGCAGAACGCTGTGCTCACGTGCGCTAGTGTGACCTCGCCTTTAATTCTCTAATTATTATATATTACTGATCACGCTTCACATTTGTTTCGGTCCTGTTGACACGGATTCACACCACATAATATCGTATGTTGAAAAGTATTTAAGAACGTCCTGTATATAATAATATCGCATATGGTTGAATTTTTTTTTTTACTTGTATGTAATCTTACTAGAGTCTAGTTCGATATTACTTTACTTTGTATTTAATCTTCACTTTTTATTACACTTTTTTTTACTTTTTTTTTTTACCACTTCTCTGCCTATCCCTTCGGGGATTACAAGCGTGATGTTACGTTTTTTTTTTATTACACCTAGACACAGAACAAACAGTTCCATGTTCCTATCACACAAATGTTTGTACCGGAAACCGAACCCACGACATCCTGTTCAGCAGTCAGGGTGGATACCCTGGTCTAGTGGATACTAGACCAATATGACAGTCAAAAATATCACTATTTC